>JBANCZ010002808.1:0-14466 GCA_037040025.1 Sphaerogastrella javana
GAAAGAGAAATGGTGAGAGAAAGAGAGAGAGAGAGAGATGGGGAAAAATAGAGAAAGAATTGAAGAGAAATAGGGAGAGGAATAAAAAATAGGGGAAGATAGAGAGAGAGAGAGAGAGAGAGAGAGAGAGAGAGAGAGAGAAAGAGAAAGAGAAAGAGAGATGCAACCCCTCTATTTGAGGCTCTCTTCTAGACTGTAGAGTAAATATTTGATATAGTAATCAAATAATTAGTCATCATCACAAGATCAATCTGATGTGCCTGCTCACTTCTAGGTATGGGAGTGTGTAAAGGTGTATGTGTGTGCTATTACATAATCTGATTGTGCTATGCTCAAGCATAAAATGCATAATCAATGGGCAGCAATTGCTGCTAGGGTATACTATATGCAGCAAAAGATAAAAAAAAACAGTGGAAGCAACAACAGCAACAGCAATAGTAGCAACAACAGTAGCCGGTGAAGCAGCCAGCGGGCAATGCACAGCAGCAACAGCAGCAACAACAGCAGCAATAACAACACGAAATTAGCTCCTGGTCTTTGCATTCCACATGCAATCTGAGACAACAATCACGACAACTGCATTCGACGACTGCAAGCGGCAACAACAACAACAACAACAGCAACAACCACAGCAACAACATGAGCAACAACTTATTGACTTGGCCAGTGACTGCTGTTGCTGTTGCTGCTGCTGCTGCTGGGTCTGGGTCTCGGTCTTGGTCTGGGTCTGAGACTGAGACTTGTCTGTCTGTCTGCAGACAGCATGCATGTATTTTTAATAGACCTCTGGCGTGTTGCTGTTGCTGTAGCATCTTCATGTTGTTGTTCTGGTTGCAGTTGCTGTTGCTGCTGTTGTTGTGACTGTTGTTGCTGCTACTGCTGCTGTTGTTGCTGTTGCTGTTGTTGCTGCTTATTATATTGAGAGAGAACTCATGCAACGCCAGTCACAATTATATTAATTATGTGTTATATTGATGCTTAAATGCACATGGCCAAAATGCATAATGGCCCATACCAACTGCACCCTGGCCCAACCACTACCCTCACCTAACTCGACGTCCCTTTTCGCCCTCTGACTCTGTTGCACAATCTTAGGCCTCTGCGCCCAAGATATAGAAACATTGTTTATCAGAGGGCACTTTGCGGTTCAATCACCTGAACACTCATAAAATAAACATATATATACTAAATAACATATATACACTATAGCTGATAAGCAGACTCAACCGGGGAAGTGCGTGCTTTGCTACAATTTGATAGATATTTTTAGTACTTTTATACCTTTTGGTGATTTTTTGTAATTTGTTGCTGTTGTTGTTGTTGTATTTGTAAGTTCTGTCGCCAAAAAAGCACTTGAAAATGCTGCAGATGTTTGTTCTTATATATAGTATATGGTACGTGTTCATATACATCTATAATCTGTAGGCTAAGTGGTTTATTGACCAATTGTTTCTCCGTTAGCATACCCTGTAAATGTGAGGGCTAAAATGAGCATGACTAGCTTTAAGGAATAACATAGATATATATGGAAGCTTTAATCTTTAATATTAGATGATCATGATCCAATGATGCACATTTGAAATATTGATTGTGTTTAAAGGATTGCAAATTCCGCTCATAAATTTTCCGTATTGCGAAAGATCTTTATAACAGAAATATTTGATTCTAATATTCCTTTATAAATTATAGTGTAAATTAGCTCTATTCTACAATCTCCAGCTGTTATAGCACTGCGTTTTCACTATGAGAAATTTTCGAAAGATTTTGATGCAAGCTACTGAATTTGTAGGGTAGTTGAGTGTCGAGCAAATGTTTAGGGACACAACTGATCGTTAATATGTTTGTTTTAACTTTTTAGTGGCTGCTACTGGTTTTTATCAGTCCAAGTTGTCGAGTAGCTGCTAACATTAATTGCTAGTCAGAACAGCCGGTGCCACCCTCAAGCCCCAGATGCCTAGTCTGGCCCATAGTAGAAGCAGCAAGACAGAGAGAGGAAAGGGAGAGAGGGAGAGAGAGAGAGAGAGAGAGAGAAAGAGAAAAGAAGTGCGGTTGTTGGTAAAAATGATGATTTGTAGTGCCAGTCGCCAGTTGGAAATCAAGAAAATTAACTCTTTAAACTGTGGCATGAGGCATGCGACAAGCGACATGCGACAGACGACAGGAGACGCATGCATCACTGGTACATTTATGGATCAGTCTATATATATATTTAGAACATGTACAATTACTTTTCTACTATATTTTTCTATTATTAAGTGTTGAGTGGGTGAGTATTGAGTCGCTCCCTCTGTCTGTGTGTGTGGGGGCTCGTGTTGCTCGTGTCTCACGTCTGGTGAGATCAAAGCATGAGCTAACTTTGACCATTATGAGGCCTTGAAATGAAATGAAATATCGGCAAATATTTGCTATTCCTGCTCTTACTTGACTTTGACTCATTTCACAAAATTTTCAAACATTCCAACAGATCAAAATTTGTTGTCATATTTTGTCATGTTGTATATGTTGCACTTACTATATGTTTATTTTTTTACCTTTTGTCTGTCTGTCTGACTGACTGACGGACTGATTGACTGTTATTGTTCGGTCCGAGAGAAGTGGGACAAATTCTATGCTAATGTCAAATAAATAAATAAACATTATTATATAAACGTCTCGTCAGTCTCTGTACAACTCTGGGGGTCTCTGTCGATTCGACAAGAGACGAAGAGTGCGACACACAGTGCGACGATTCACAGAAGAGGAAGCATCAGCTTGTGTTCCCGTTTTCCATTCGGTATTCGTCTCTTGTTGTGCATATAGTAGTATTCTATTGCGATTATGATCTCTTTATAAACGTATGTGTATGTCTATCCCTGTCTCTCTCTACATGTATATATCTCTCTATCTCTTTCTATAGCTTTTGATGCGTTTGCAAGTTTGCATAACAGACATACGCTGTCTGGTATCGCACACACGCCCCCAATGACTCCTTGCCCCCCTGTCCGCTGTCATCTGTCTACTGTCTACTGTCGACTGTCGACTGTCCACTGTCTGCTGTCCAGTGTCCATAATCCCCGCTCTGCACCACCTCAGCCCGCTTTAGCCAGCGCTCGAGTAGGTGTTTCATTTCAAACCTCAACAATGTGTAGACTTTTAATAGATATCATCTAACCAGACAGACAGAAAGACAGACAGCCAGCCAGCCAGAGAGTGAGACCGATCGGCAGACAGTCTGCCAGTCTGACATTCTGGTGAGAAATGCAGACTTTATAAAGTGCTCCAAATTATATATACAATCATTTTGAAATTCAATTTTCGTCTCCAGACGCAACAGCAACAAAAATATGTTTAGACCTGATGATGCCATGATGATAAGTGTGTTTTCTTTTCGAATGCAACAACAACAACAACTATAAACAATAAGAACAACAACAAAGAGTGTGTAAATAAATAAATAAATCAAGAACGTCCTTGAAGTCTCGCTTTTTGTGATTTCCGTATGCAACGAAATTCATATTATTGAATGAGTTGTACAGATAACAAATATATATATAAATATATATATATAATTTATTTAGGACACACTCATTTGTAGTGTAACCGAAATCGGTCTGGTGAGAGTTACGACTCTAGAAATCGCTACAAATAGAAATAGATACAATATCTCTAAAAATTTACATATGCAGACGGCTTGTTTATATATTGAGTATAAACTGAGTATTGGGTAGTGAGTACTGCGTATTCACAGTGATTTATTCGTCTAGCTGGAATCCATAATGCGACAACTTCCGCTGGCGTTTGAGCTTAAAATAGATTTCTACTCAAAGAAAGAAAGAGAACCAAAACTATGATATTGTACAACTCGAGAAGGAAAGTCAGCATTCGTTTGTAGAAATTGTTTAGGAAAGACACTTGGACCACGCCCTTCTCTATCAACGGATCCTGATATATGGTTTGTTCTATTTTTAATGTCTTATCTTGATTAAGTCATATGTATATAATAAGCAATTAAACTACTGATTTTATTAAACGCTTTGATACGGACGATCGATGTGTTAGCATTGATAAGCGGGGGCTTTTTATAGACATGTCATAACTGGAACCTAAACTAGAACCAAAAAACTATATCAAGGTCTTTAATCTCTCAGAATTTATACATTTCTTTATATGGTGGGTTGTATTTCTGTGCACGACTGTGACTCAGAGTATTAGACGCTGTATATGAAGGAAGTCACTTAGATGGATTGGATTTCCTAGAATTTTCAAATTTTCCTAGAATTTTGAAATTGCAATTAAAGAATACACGAACAACATAAATAGTTGTTTAGTAAATGATATAGAGATGTGAATATATCCACACACAAACTGAGGCTTTGCTTGGGTTAAGGTAAGGCACCGCCTGGCACCGTCTAAGTGTACCCGAACTATACGCACGCATGATAATAGATCATATCCGGAGATTTTGATTTAGATACAGCCTATGTATACTGAGTATATATCACACGCACTTTTTTTGATTGGCATTAATCAGTAGGCACATTCTTAGCCTGTCCGGATGGCAATTTGTAGTAGAGTAGTAGAGATATAACGCAATAGATAACCCAATGTGAAGGAGGCATGCTAATACAACAATGTGCTGCACAGGGAAGGCTCTCCACATAGATTAGATAGACTCAAATTCAGAAACCGCAAAACCACTCACAATACGCAACCAAGTCAAAGTCAAATAATAATAATAATAAATAGTCCGAAAGAGAGAGATAGAGAGAGAGAGACCCAAGCGAGAAGTCGGAGACTACGACAAATATTATAGATTGTTCCAATAAAGACATGCGTATAGACCAATTCAAAAGCATAACAGATACGATAAGGCGAGGAGACGCCATTTGTTCGAGATTGTATTGTAGGGAACGTGGGGGGTGGCTATCATAACAATTTGATTAGATGAAATGAGAAAACATTTGTTAAACACGCGTTAAGCACTTGCTCGAAAATACTAAACACTAAATACTTATGCTATCAAAGCTCAAAGTCCTAACTCACAAATTATTATCATCGTATCATATAGGTGAGAACATACGAAAAAGAAATCGCCCTGATTTACTAGGCCCATTAAAACTATTGACTGCTCATTATAAATATCATGAAAATTGAATCGGAAAGCCATGTGTAGGGGAAGTCGTGGGGGTTGGGGTAGGGTTAGTCTAGAGGCTACTCTATACTATTTTGCACTCGCTATATTGCTCTGAGTACATTCGAGTACATACTTGCAAATCCCTCCTACAAATCATAGTTCATAATACGCTAAGGCCGAATCCGAAAACCAAATCCAAAAAAGAAAAAAAATAGAGAAGGCGTCGTCGGAGTGCGTGTTGCTCCCTTTGCCCCGGCCCCTAAAGGCCAAGTTCTTGTTGTGAATATCACTTTCTTTGGCAGGCGCGATAACGCATGCACGCACACACACACACGCACACAAACACACACTCACACACACACACTCACACACACACACTCACACACACTCTCTCACACAGACTCACACACACCGGCATGCGAAAATATTCGCACACACAAATCAGCAAAATAAACATAAAGAAAGGCAGCCACAAGCAGCAGCAGCAGCAGCAGCAGCAGCGCCATCGGCAGCGACTGCGACGCAGCAGATCCTCTCAACGGTAGCGACAACAACAACAGCAGCAACACCAACAAGAGCAACAACAACAACAACGTGAACGCGACATCAGCCGACGATGATTGTGATTGGTCGACGACGTCGGCTACACAAAATCCGAACTATCAGCACGAAGCGCTGCTGCAAATACACTGCAAAAAACGAATGTGAGTGCGCAAGTAAAAGCGAGCGACAAGGAATGCATGCGAAGAATACTCATAAATAAATACGATGCAATAGATATCGATAAACATAAGAAAACAATTCAATTAAAGAGAACATTTGGTTTCATAGAAATAAATTAATTAATTAATAATGTATTAAATAAATTAAATACAATATATTTTGGAAGAGTTAAGTATAAATTTATGGGAAATAATTTAAATATTCTATTATATTAAAAATTTACAAAATTTAAAAAATGAATATATCTCTCTTTGATTCTATCTATTCATCTGACAATGTAACAGAAAAGCCAAGATTATTCATTGTTGAGATGTGTAAGAATTAAAAGATTATGAAATTACTGTAATACATAAACATACGATTGGTTCACTTAAGGCCCCTAACTCTAATCAAATCAGTTAATGTATTTCCATTGTGACACACTTTATGTCTATATACAATTATGGTATATGGCATATGGTATATGGCATATGGCATATGGTATATGGTATATGGTATATGGCTATGTGCTAGACCATTTCTCGCCATGTAGTGCGCAGCGTTTACGACCATAACAAAGTAGATATGCCCCGGCACAACCAAATATTTTCTTATTTAAGACTAAAAAACGCCTCGTGCAAATCACTTCATACTTGGTTCTTACAGGGAACACATCGAGAAGCCACTGAACAATAAACACTAAATAATCAAATCAAAGAAGAGCCAAACTGAAATTCAACAAACAAATCAATTTAAACAAATAAACATATTTGAATAGAAACAACTCTAAACAAAACGTACAAAAAACAAACTGATTTTTTTTAATATAAAAAAAAAAACAAAGAAGTGCTAAAAACAAAATTTTAGTGCATAAAAATGCAGGCATAAGTGTTAAAACTGTGTGAGAAAAAGAACAGCAAAGAATACACTGAAAGAAAATATATATAAATATACATTAAACAATTGTTAACTAGAGTGTGTGAGATAAGGACTAAACATGTCCAGTGTTGGAAACTGTGAGACAGATTGCACTGGCGCCACTGGTCGTCGCCTGCTGCTGCTGCTACTATGCCTGCAGCTGCTCATCTGCTGTGGCCAGGCTGGACGCATCAATCGCGCCGCCTTCATGGACGGCGATGTGCGTTCGGAGGTGGTCGATCCCAACAATCGCACCATCTGGGGCATGTTCAATCTGACCGAGGAGCAAGTCAGTCGCATACGCACCGGCAGCAATCCCAGCGGCAAGGACGAGACCACTCAAGCAACCAAGAATCGTCTGCTGGATCACCTGGCCGTGCAGCGGTAAGTCACAGTGAGAGCTAAAGGTTCATTTATATTTGGATAGACCAAAATAAGCACCTACAAAAGGCAAAAAGTATGAACCCAAAAATAAGCAAAGAATGCAATATCTTGAGCATTGGAACAGCCTCGTTTTTATTTTTTTCATTTTGCTATTTAGGTTTAGCAGAAATATAAAGAATTAATTGTTTGAAAATAAACAAATTAGCACGAAAATCTATTAAATTAATTTCAAATACTTTTTTCTACAAAAATATTATAGTATATTTTCTGTGTGTATAAACACAATTCGTGGAAATGAAACGCTTTTCACAATCGGGGATCATTTGCTGCATGCGAAGCAACAAAAAACCGAAAACGGAAAACCGAAAACCGAAAATCGTCAAGGCTGAACACACATGCAATTCCGTTAGCCAATGCGGCCAAGCACCCCATATTGACCATATAGATACTCTCCATATGCTCTATATTAAATACACTCAACAGAATATATAGACGATCGATCTTGTGCTTCGATTCATTTCATATTTAACACGATTTGCTTCAGTTAAATGGAGCGCAGCCAATAAATCACTTCTTTATCCCATGAACATGTGCTTGTTCCAGCTGAAAATTACACGTGTATAACAACGGACCACACAACGACACCATCACCCCCCACCTCACTCAGTCACACACTCACACACGCTCTCACACACACTCACACACACTCACACACACTCACACATAGTCGTCTGCTTCTGAATCTGAATCTGATCAGCTTGTGCAGCAATGGCAATCGATGCATGGAATCTGCGTTTCAGTCTAAGGGTTTTATTGTTATATTGTATGTGCTTATGCATATGTGCATTTCCAAATGCATCCGTATCTGTATTTGTATCCGTATCTGTAGCTTTGACTCTGCTTCGTCTACCTATCAGATACAACTTACAACTGCGTCTGCTACTGCAGCATAAAGCAAACACAAGCTGAAAGAGAGAGCGAGAGAGTGAGTGAAAGAGAGAGATAGACAGACAGAGACTGACTGGCTGCAATTGCAGCAACGAAAAATGCCGTCGCCGGCCTCTGCGGCCTCTGCGCGTATTTATATTGTGTACGTCCATGTGTCTGGGCCGTCTGGCAAATGTCTGGGAACAGTCTGGGCCATGTCTAGCTGGCTCCGTTAATGAACTTTTTGTAGGTCGTTGCTATGCTAGGCATGCCATGTCCCCAGCTATAGACAAACGCCGCTCATATATGCATACACTGCGCAAAAAACAATCAAACAAACAAACCACCAAAACCAACTAGAACTTGCCAAAAAAAAAAAATGAACACAAAAATTCAAATATTTCCTCACATTGGAATAAAGCGAAAGCCAAGCTCAAAAGACGAATTAAAAATTCTTAAAACGAATATATATACACTGTTTTTCTGTGAGTGTAGCGAATATGCTCTATAATATAACATTCTTGTTTATTTGCCTCGATTCTGTGGCATTTTAACGATTCTCAGAGTCCAGCTGATACTCCAGTCGACAGAAGTAGCATATATATCTATAACCATACCTATAACTGTGTCTATAACTATATCTATAACTATATATATAACTAAATCTTTAACCATATCAATATCTATATCTATAACTATATTTTTAAATTTATCTATAACTATATCTTTATCAGGCTGTTTGATTGCCTGGCGATAGACAACGCAGATTTCATAATAATTAGAAGTAGTAGTCGTAGGAAAGAGACACTATAAACAAACATATAGACAGATATATATCTGTATTTTTAAATATACAAGCGACGTATGAGTAATATGGTGCAAGACCAGGCACATGTTCACAAAGTTCTCGCATGAATGTTTACCCAGACTCGGACTCAATCGCAGACTGAATGAATGTGTGAGAAAAAGAGTGAGACAGAGAGAGAGAGAGAGAGAGAGAGAAAGAGAGAGAGAGAAAGAGAGAGAGAAACACTTGCCTATTGGCAATGCAAACAGTTGGCGTAGGCGTAAGCTGCAACTGACAGATAGACGCACTGATTGCCGCACTGACCGCGGCGTACAAACAGACGGCGGGACAGAAAGCGACAGAGGAACAGAGGGACAGACACATTTGATAATGAAGTGCAGCCGGCGAGACACTGTCTAGCCGCGCATTGTGAGCGAGCAGACGAGACTTTTTGCCACAGTCACAAAAGCAGCAACAGCAGCAATAGCAGACACTGAGGAGTCAACAACAACAAGAACAGCAGCAGCAACAAAATGAACAAGAAGCTGCATGCAACAGCTTAAATAATATTCCGGGCCACAGCGAGATTCCACCTGCAGCCTGACACTGCTTCTGCTGTTTGTTGCTCCTGTTTGCAGCAATTTGCTGTGACTCTGCGCATGCTCAGTGCAACAGCAACAGCAGCAACGACAACAACTACAACAGCAACAGCAGCAGCAATAGTTGTAGTTGCACTTAGCAGATGCAAGTTGCACGTTGCAAGTTGACTGTTGCAAGCAAAGCTAAGGCTGCGTGAGTCACGCCATGCCAGACAGACAGACAGACAGTTAGACAAACAGGCAGACAAACAGACAACAGTCGGACAGTCAGACATATAGACAGAATCACAGACAGACAGACAGACAGACAGACAGCTTTCCGGGCTACGTTTTTGGCCTAGCCAATAAAAAGCCACAGGCGTCTAGACAGGCCCCAGACAGCTACAGCCAGCAGTCAACAGCAGCAACAACAACAAGAACAACAACAACATCAGCAGCAACAACAACAAGAACAACATGTTTTCAAGTTCATGCCACAGCAGCAGTGGCAACAACAACAGCAGCAGCAGCAGCAGCAAACACAGGCAGCAGTTGGCAGTTGGCAGACAGACAACTCCTCAGCAGGCCGTTTTGTATGTGTGTATGTGTGTGTGTATGTGTCCATGTGTCTGTGTATGTGTGCGAAGTGTGTGTGAGGCATTCCTTTGCCGATCGTTACGTAGACGCATGTACAACAGTCGTGTGTGCTAGACCAACAAACGCGCTATAGATCATTGACCATTGAAAAGAGAGCTATACAAAGAGTAGAGAGTAGAGAGGAGAGCATATAGTAGAGCATAGAGCCAATGAAAATACCGACTTTTGTATATATCAATTTGATTTTGACAATGTGTATACAGTGGTTATAATGTAAGAAAATAACTAAACAAACTTATACAAACTTTAACCACGTATACAAAGAAAAAAGATGTCAATGAGGAAGACAGTGAATCTCAACTGTTTCTCCAACTGGGATGAAATTAAACTTCTCCTGAACTAAGCAACCAGCTTGTAATGGCATGTGCTGGGTATGCGCATGCATAACTATATAATAAGCCAAAGGCGTCGTCTTGGTCAGAGTAGTCTCGTCTTGCGACTCTCAACTCTCGAATATAGACTCTTGAGTCTTGAGTCTTGAGTCTGAGCTGAGTCTGAGCTGCGTCTGAGCTGATGAAGTTGGTTCACTTTCAGTGCATGTTCCCATAATTATTTTGGCTAGACAAAATGCGCCGCGGGCAACAAACCGTTCAGTTCAGATCATTCACAACCATAACAGCCATAACAGTTCACAATAACAATAACAACAACAGCAACCAAAACAACAGCAACAACCAAAACAACAACAACAACAACAACAGCAACATGAACAATAGCAACAACAAGAAGAAAAAGAAACTTTAAATCCCATAATAACAATAATATTTGTGGCCTTTATCTGTCTGTGATTTTGTTTAACAATTAATCAGATTTTTTTCCATTTCGGTTTTTTTTGTTTTATTTTTTTTTTTCTGGCATGTCTCTGCTTTATGCAGTAGTATTAAGTATTTATTTACGTATATAGTTGTTGTATTTCTGCGCAAAACATTATGCTCGACGCTGCTCAATTACCGATCCAGACAGCCAAACAAATACATAAACATATAAATGTATATTCATATGTATGTGCATATGTATATGTATATGTATATGTATCAGTATATGTAGATAATTGTCTGTGTAGATCAGATTAGATCATAGTTACTGCTTTATGCGGGGTAGATGGTATAGCTATTGTTGTTATTCCTACGATGTCATCTCGATGAGACATGTTTAAGTGACTGCCATCTACTCGCTTACTTATTAGATCGGCACTAACTAAGTCTAGTTAGGCATAGTTGGGCATACTTAATTGGATATATTTGTATAGTACCATGTGATGCCATAAATCTCCAGGCACAAGCACAGCATCAATTATTGTGTGGTATTTGCATTGTGGTATTTGCCATTTGGTATTTGCTATTTGGTATTTGCCTTTTGGTATTTTATTTATTTAAACTGAACAGCAAACAAATCTATAAACAAATGTTTAGGCATGCCAACTATGCGCTATTAGGGCTAATAAATGCTTCAAATCATTAAACAAAAGTGTATTAAATGGCAGAAGCGACATCATATATAGACTAAGAGATACCCTAGTTAGAAAAACTTGACTATTCAAACTATATACCATCTGCTATTCCAAATCTTTAGCTGTATAGGTTATATTTGATCAAGAAATAAATAATTTAGAAAGAAAACTGCTAATCAAAATTATGAGTATAAGTCGAATTTATAGAAAAAAAAACCCATTTACCCCATGCTGTGAGTCAATTAAAGAGACGCGGAACTAGATCATCTCAGCTCAGATCAGCTCGGATCAGCTCAGCTCAGTTGGTTAAAGGGAAGAAGAGAGAGACGTGAAGAGTGTGAGAGGGTGAACAGAGAAGCGGAGAGCGTGGAGCAGAGAGAGAAGGCGAGTGAACAGAGAAGAGACAACGTAATCAAAACACAACCTAATTTCCACATCAAAATAAACCAATATCAAAGCAAGAGAGGGGCAAATGAAGAGCAGAAACGGCAGAGATTGCAAGTAAAGGAATTAGCTTATAAAGAACTAGACGTCGCAGTGTCTGTCTGTCGTCTGTCTGTCGTCCGTCTGTCGCCTGTTTGCGTCTGACTAAATTGAATCAGTGTGCCATAAAACTGAGCTCGAGCTAAACTAAAACGGCACGTTTTTATCATTTATATCAGCGGCTGCACTTGTTGTAGTTTCTGAAAATCGTGAAAATTGTCAATTAAGTTTTCACTTTACATAAAAAACACTTGATCCAAATCAATACTAAGTGATGCACTGAGAGAAAACTATATCAAAATATATCAAACTCTTTTATCAGTCTATCATTCTATAATTTCATTGTCTTATCATTTGATTGTTCCTCTCATTATTACAGCCTGAATGAGATTCGTTCACGCATACGCATTGCCGTTTCCAATAAGCCGGACAGCGATGATGGCCAGGATGCAGGTGCTGCGCAAGACAAGACTCTGCACGAGAAGGCGGGCTACCCCATTTGCAACGGCGAGACGAGCACGCGCGACTGGCAGGAGACGAACAATGTGACGCTGCAGTTTGCGAGCAGTGTATTCCAGCAGTACGGTGACAATTCCATGAATCTGGACAGCGCCATACTGCGACTCTACAAAATGAATCCCAAGGCACCAGCAGGAGAAGCAACAACAACAGCAACAGCAGCTGGAGAAGCAGCAGCAACACCCCTCTGCCCAGAGCCCAGACTAGAGTCACAGATACGCGTCACGGTGTCCATAGTGCATCAGAAGAAGAAACGTAAGTCAGGTGTGTATGAACATAAACAGAGTCGCTTTGAACGATTAGCTATAACCTCTGCCCTTCAATTTCCTGGTTCTCTCAGCATCTGTAGAGCGCAAGAAGCGCACCTGCAACACCATGATGCTCAGCAGCACCAAGACTGGCTGGGTAGACATCGATGTCAAATGCGCCCTACACTACTGGACCCAGCAGCAACAACAACAGCAGCAACAGCAACAACAACAACATTTGCCCATTGTGGTGGGTCTGCTGATGATCGAGGTGCATGATGACGAGGAGAATCAGCTGCTGCCGGGGCTGCACTTCCAGCCACCCACTTGTGAACAGGCAGGTAAGCGTGTTGTTAGCCAAGCTTAACTAACTGCCACCAACCAAGACATGAGGGAAGACATTAGATGGTTAAGTCAAAAGGTGCAAAGAAAGATAAGAAAAGGGTCAATAATTGCGCAGGTTTTTCCCGGTCGAGCACATTTGGGGCCAGACTAAACACGCCCCCCCTTTCCCACCTATTTGCAGACACAAATTGCTGTGGCCTGCATAAATATATTTATATATATATAGTACGTTTTAAACGCTCGCAAAATGCAATCGTTTTTAGAGCGACTGCGAGCTCAGCAAACGTAGAAGAAACAAAATAAAACAAATTCTTTGGAATTCGAATTGTTATTGTAATAAATGCAAGGCACGTTTCAATCAATTATTCCCGAAAAAAGGCCAAGAAAAAAAATCAAAAAATAAATTAATTCTATAAGAATTTACGTTGCGGCTTTTCGCGGTGTCGTTTGGCGCTTACGAAATGCAAGCGCAGCAAAGCAGAGCAAAGCGAAGTGAATCGAATCGAATCGAATCGAATGGGATCGGATCGATGCTCCTCCAGCGCCTCCAACGCCTTTTCTTTCGTTTCAAATTACACAACATGTTTATATATTCGTTTAGCGGAAGTATCAGTAATACACTAGTAGAACCATGTCGCCAAGATTGGTAAGAACCGCACACACATACACACACACACAAACGCGCATACACGCTGCAGAGCTACAGCTATTACTGCCTATATGCTACTAATGCCTAGAATCGCTCATACGCCCCGTTGTGCGTATGCAATTTCTCTTACATTTGCCGCAAAAGCTGCTTTTGCTACAGTTTCATTTCTGTCGATTATATATATATGGAATGATATGATTATATATATAATTATATATAAGATTTCTTTCTTGCTGCTTTAACTGTTGCAGTTGTTTTTTGTTTGTCTGTGTTTCGATTGTTGCATGTTTGTTTCAAGTTCATTTCTATTTGTTGTTTTTTATCAGTTGAGTTTTGATTTTTATTCGATATTGTTTTCTGCATGGAATTCCATAATGTGGAATATTGTGTTTTAATCCATTATTTCCCTACACACATATATTACAGATATTGCAATCCCATGGTCCGTCTACAGATCAGCGACGCCTATGCCTAGTATGGAAAACAACACGCTGCCCAAGTAAGTCCATCAAATAAGCCATACTCGTGTTATGGGTAAAATGGGAAAAATTCGAAAATATTAAACTGCTTTGGTGTGTCGCACCGGTTCGAGTCTTTGCTAAGTAATCGATCGAGCCGTGTCCGCCTGTCCGGAGGCCGCTAATTCAGAAAATCGGTCAAAATCGACGAAATCTCGAAAATCGAGTAACGGGATCGATTTTCGCTT
>JBANCZ010002809.1:0-14466 GCA_037040025.1 Sphaerogastrella javana
GCTCGTTGTTTGGTCTATCCAATGCCCTACCCTTGGGTTGTGAAGGCTCAGCAGTATTCAACAACAAGTTGTAAGTATTATATTATATAGATATATATATATATTAAATACTAATATGTTGTATTCATTACAGACGTCTTATAGGCATTATAATCTGTACATCATTCCAGCGGGAACAGGAGAATGTTAACCTAACTTTAGCAGCCAATTTTGGTTATCTTTTGCGGAATTTTATGCAGCAGCTGGGCACGCCCATTGCCACGTTTACAATGCCACGGGAGCCATCTAACTTTGCCTGTTTGTATATCGTATATGTATATTTATAAATCACTGCTAATTACTTATTCTTACAAAAGGGGAACGCACAATTGCTGTGATTGAATCGGCTGGACAACAAGGAACTGGCACTTTCATCAGGGTCCACAATAAACGTTTTATACTCACTTGTGCGCATGTGGTAGGTCAGGTAGGTAAATATTTCCAGTAAATAACTCTAGAGTAACTAGAATATATATTTACAGCCGAGCTCCAAGGTACTTTGCCGTTCTATCGATCGAGAATTCCACTCTGACGTTATTTGGTCCAATCCAGATCAAAATCGTCCCTTCGATCTGGCTTTGTTGACCGCTCCTGAAGATGTGCCCGAAAGTCATTGTGTGCGATTGGCGCGTAATCGCGCCACTTTAGGTCAGACAGTGTATAATGCTGGCTTTCCTTATTATGTAAACTTCAATTTTAAGTATGATTTTAATCCATCCATATTCCAAGGACGCATTATTAAATGCGATAACGGCGCCATTATGTCCGATGGCAGCGTTCAGGCAGGCCAAAGCGGTGGTCCAATGTTTGATCAAAACGGAAATATTCTTGGTGTTTGTGTGTCCAATATTAAGCATGATGATATTGTGTATCCCAATATCAATACTGCCATTCCCACCTTTGATATACGCCAAACGTTACAGGAATTTGCAAAAACAAGTGGTGCGTAGAACAAGTAGACAGTTCCCTTTAATTTGACTACATTTCCCTGATTTATTTAGATTTGAAAGTGCTGAACAATCTGGTGGCCAATCAGGATGTGTGCAGAGTCTGGTCGCTGGAAATGCCGCCCATACAAAGTAAACTCTAAATAATTCCAAAGTGTTAATATATATTTAATATGGGTGTGTAGCGTATTGTCCTATATACGCAGGCAACACAATTGTACCTTAAATAAATCAATATTTCTATAATATAATTGAAAAAAATTTGTGTGTAAATGTATTAATTCTTGTCCAAACAATCATTAACATGACTTTGTAGCACTGTTAACGCATAGAAAGTCTTCGAACATAGGGGACAGCGATACGAAGTTTCTGCCGTTTTGGCTGCAGCTCCAGTAGGATCTAAAACCTGCACAAAATAAATTAAATATATACATTAGTTATGGGCAATTGCATGGAGAGTTATGCCATTCGCATACTCTTACTGGTCGCTGCTCTTCCCGCAAGCTGCTCCTGCTACCGCTTTGCATTGATGGTGAGCCACTGGACTTATGTTTGTGAGATTCTGCCAACGACTCGATCAGCTCTTGATTACGTCGTTGTAGGGCACGCAAGTCAGCTAGATACTGTTCCTTTTCTCCTGCGTTTTTAGTACGATCTGCGCGTTCCATTTCAAAGTCGCGTCGATATATTTCAACCTGTGTTTTCAGGTGTGTAATTTCATCATCATTTTGAACATCCTTTGCTTTTAATTTATCAATATCATTACGAGCTGCCCTTAATAATTCCTCAGCAGCGGTGTAGTTCACTTTTAAACAATCAATTTCGTCCACATAGACTTTTCTCTACAAATAAACAAAGAGCTGTATAAGGTATTCCCTAAATAGATTAGTTACACAAACCATGTCCTTGATTTCCAAGTTCTCAGCCATTAGAGCCGATATTTGCTGTTCCAATTCGTGAACTTTGTGCTCGTAATCGGCTATTTTGATATAGTCAAGGTCTACCTTCGACTTTTCAGGTACATACTCGAAAGATGGCTGAAAAATAAATTTGATAAAATATATTACATTTTATACTTTACTGCAGATTCAATGGCGACGCAACCAATGTAAAATAAAATCAAAACAATTGCCTTATCAATTGTTTTCCAGTACGATAAGCGGAACGCGTTTGTGTTAGAAAGATAGGAAATTCCATTGATATACATACCACTTGGTGCTGTTGCAGTTTGTCAATTTCAACACGCATATTGTTAATTAGCGAAGATTTCTCTGACACATCCTGCCTGAGTTCGTCATGTTCCTTCTGCCGGAATTGTTCCATCATACGCATTTGCTCCAAGTTGCTTTCCACCTCTAATTTCAACCTTTTGTTTTCCTCATTCAATTTATCTATTTCCTCTTTGCATTGCTTCAGCTGCTCCTTGTAGTTCTGCTCACGAACTTCTGCTTCCCTACGCCACTCGTGCGTCATTTGGTAATATCGTTGCATCGTATTGTTGACTTTGTCCAAAGTCTCTGTATTGAGATAGATATTATGAGCCAATAATTGTATAATAATGAAAGAGGGTCTTACAAATTAATTGCTTGCTAACAAATGTATGAAAAAGATTACTCTAGTTTTGTAAGATATAAAACTACAAATCTGTTAGATTTTAACTAAGTTTAGACGATTCAATTACAAATTAACAATAACAAGACAATAGATAAAGTGCGCTAAAAAATAACAGATTTGCACCTTTACATAGAACAAAAAATGAATAATACAGTCACATACGTTTCAATGCCAAGTATTCCGTCATCATCGTTTGCAGCTTTACCACATCTTCGGCGCGGGCCTGCATCGAGCACAGGCTGGGAAACTGCGAGTAAACGCTATTCTGTTGGGTAATAAATAGACACGTAAAAATCATTATATCATCTATATGTATAAAAAATTATACTTACTTTGAGTACATCCGCATTTATATCACCCAGCAGGAAACTGGCCGCCAGCGAACTTTGACCAGAGGGTAAAGTTGTCGGCAGGCTGGCCTCATTCTGTGTTGTATTTTCAGGTACATTACTGATCTGACTTGATGTAGTACTAGAGGGGCCTGGAACATTCTCGTTTGTCTCTGGTACAGTACTGATCTGACTGGTGGTAATGGAGGAGCCTGGTACATTCCCCTTTGTCTCCAGGACAGCACTTTTAGTTTCGTTTTCGAGAGCATCGGTTAGCAGCGAATTTCCATGTGAGTTGAGGGAAGACATCGGGGAGGTGCCCAAAATAACGAATGATTCTTCCTCAGTCATCGTGCGTTCAAAATAGTTCGTTCACTGAAACAAGTATACAAGCGTTCGCAATCGTCAGTAATTAAAGCAAGTATTCTCTGGGAATCCCCAGTATTAAAATTATTCTCGTTGCTTTTTCCGAGTATTTCGTGGCATAAATAATCGATAAATGCACGCATACATCCGGCACAGAGCTACATGCTATTTGTGTTTAGAACTGTATACATGTTTATTTATTTTATACATATATGTATATTTTAAATATATATGTATTGTATATTGCCTGAATCATAGCTAATGTCATGTCCAGGCTTCCCCCGCTTGCTGCGTCATTCCAAATTTCATGAAAGTTATGTGTTGTTTTTATATAAATACCTTATCGGTTGAATTATCTGCTTTGCTCTCAGATAACGTTTTATTTAGTTTGTTATATATACTGTATTTACAGTGCGCTTCTAACAAATTTTATTTCTGTGCATTTTGATGCCTCTTCTGGAAGAGTGACCAGAGTCTACTACAGTAACAGCTGCTTTTACCGTATACCAAATTACAGTTGCTCAATGTGAATAGCATTAAGAAGAAGCACACGCTACGTTTTCCAACACTGAACTTAAAATTTGCGCGTACGTTGACATTTGAACGTGCCTTCTTTTTGATTTACATTTTGATTATGTGCCGCCTACTCCATATATAAAAAGCTAATTAAAATTTGACAAATGGCAGCACTTATTCAATTTGGTATGGCAGCTCCTGTTTTTGTTTTGTTTTGTTTCATCAGAAATGTTATTAATTTCGTTATTGCAACCGGATTAGCCAGTTATATTTGAAAATTACATGAGATTGTAATTGGCAAATTTGGTTCTAATTATTTGCCTTTCTGAATTGACATAATTTAAGATGATATATGTGATTGCGAACCGGATTTTCGTTTTATGGGACATTTCCATTGTTTGTCCAAAAAGTACCCGCACATGCATATTCTTTATAATGTGGGTTAATGAGGCAACTTCGCGCGACAATTATATATGTATATATATATACCATATGTTTCTTATGTGCGGTAGGAAACTGGATTCTCTTAATGCTTACATTCGCATTAAGTAAAAGATTCTTTGTTATTGCCATTTGTATGGTATACATTTTAGTTTAGTCATACCTTCTTCTAAATCATGTACAGTGAAACGTCTGTAGAAACGTCTGAATAAATAAAATACGAGTATTATCGTAAATCAAAGTATTATGTTTTATTTTGTATGAATCTCTATGTGAGCTTATTAACTAATGCACACGAATAAATAAATTTAAAGAAAACTTAAACATTGCTAATCGTAAATTGTACGATTTTCAAAATTCAATTAAAGCTCAAGTGCATCGAAATCGTTTACACACATTTACACAAAAATGTCTAACGAAATGTATTTTTTTTTTCTTTATATGCACGACCAAACATTATATATATCACATTCAAAAAAAACTCTCAGGCATACAGACACACTCAATCATTATGCTTAAATCTATGCTAAAACCTATTAACTAATCAAAATCCATTTCTGGTTACACTCCCCCCAAAAGACCCATTTACGCCTGGGCCTTGCCATAGTAGTAGCCAGCACTGACAAATGGCTGTGGCGGTGCCTGTCGGAACTGGCGCCGCACCTGCTGCGGATGCGGCGGCTGCAGCTCTCTCTGCAGAGCAATGGCCGCAAAATGTTGCTGCTTGAGTGCGTTAATTGTGGCAATCTTGCGATGCCTGTTGGGACGCGGCACATTTGCATTGTGCGCCAGACGGTACGTCTCCAGATCATCGTCACGCGGCAGCGGTCGATTTCTATCCTCCTCCACTGGCGTGCCATCCGGACGCAGGCGTACAACAAGCGGACCACTTAGATACCGCTGCGGCGGTTCCGCAGTCAGAGCAGCAGCCACTGGCAGCTCACTCGACTGCTGCAACGATGTGGCAGTCTGTTCGCCTCCATAGCCATAGGCCATGTCCATATCCATGGCATATTTATGCATCTTCTCGCTGTTGCTGTTGCTGCTGCTACTGCTGGTGCTGGTGCTGGTGCTGGCACTGCCGATGTTCTCAAAGATTGGATTCTGTGCATGCTGTTGCTGTGGCTGGTGTGTGAGTATAATCAGCGATGAGGCGGGGGGCGTGGGCAACGTCTGTGGTCTGCGTGTGGTTATCAGCGTGGCGCTCGGATGATCCCGCATAATCGATGACCAAACTGCGGAAAGATACACAAAACACATCAAATTACGAAACAAATCACGTACTCAAAATATTATCAGAATTGTGCCAAAAAACAAACACGCACGTATGTGTCTCTATGTGTGTGTGTGTGTGTGTGTCTGTGTGTGTGGAATACAAGCTTAAACCAGATCAGTTTATCATAAATGATAGTGTTATCTCTTATGCGGAAGCTGATGCTCAATTCCCACGGATTAGCTCTCAATGGAGTATGACAATGCTATCATAGTATTGCTACTTACTCAGCTCATTGGCGTCGCGCTGATACGGATCGAGTGACTCCAGCTGCGCATCGGAGAATGTTTGCAATTTCTCATAGCCATACCCTAGCAAATTGTGCTTGCACTGGTTCACCGGCAGCCCACCGCCCACCGTTGACTTGCAGTGCACGCTAACCAGCTGGGCGAACGTCGAATATAGGTAAGACATCTGCAACATAGAAAAAAACCAAATGAAAGAGATTAGGCAATAATACAACAACAGCAGAAGAAGCAACAGCAGCGGCAGCAGCAGCGGCAGCACTGGCAACAGTGCGTGTGAGTGATGCGCTCAAATGAAATGCATTTCAAAAGCGTCTCACGTTGAGCAATAGCTATATCTATAGCTGTATATATATCTAAGTATCTGTATATCTTTCTATATGTGTGTGTGTGTGTGTGTGTGTGTGTGTGTGTGTGTTCGTCTGTATGGGGCAAGGGTTGGGTTCGCGCAGCTGTGCTCCAGTTTACGGTTCAGCAATTAAAGCAGCGCATACCCAAGTTTCTCTCTCTCTATTATCATCCAAGCATTTTTGCATTTGCTATACATTTTTTTGTTATTGTTGTTATTGTTGTTGTTGTTGTTATTTTGTTGTTTGTTACTTGTTGTTATTCGCCATGCGCAGCGAAGCGTCGTATAGACTTTTAATGGCAGAATATTCTACAGCCGGGGGATGACACATGCTCAAGTTTCTGTATCAGATTTGGAAGTGGAATTTCGCAGCCGATGACGTAAAGCTATAGTCAACAGATGCTAATCAAGAGATCGAACATGTTAATTGAATTTCGATGCGATCAAATCCGGCATTTCTTTATCGAAAAGTTAGAAAGTAAAAAGAACTGTGTCAGGCTTCTATCTTTGGCTACACTGCAAGAAAAGAAAGCTGCAGCCCAAACGAAATGATAATGATATTATCATACTATATGTTTATACGTACAATTTTTTGTATACTCAGTGTATTATTCTGGCACCTTGAACTGTTTTCAGTCAAACAGAAAGATTCATTTGCATTGGATTCAAATTGGACTGCGACTGCGATTTGGATTTGGATTTGCATTACATTTTGGCTACGTCTGTCTGTCTGGGCGTATCGGACGCCTCCCTGACGTCTCTCGGAGTTTTACAATTTAACGTTGTTTGCATAATGATATATGGTATACAGGTTGGTTCAAATTACAAATTACCGTTAAGCCCACAATAGCAGAGAGCTCAAGCAACGGTAACAACAGCAACATCAACAGCAGCAACAACATCAACAGCAGCAACATCAACAGCAGCAACATTAGTAACAACAACAACAACAACAGCAACAACAATAGCAACAACCTGTAGCGAATATGTTTATTGACCACAAAACGTGTGCAAACTGTAAAATGCAATTTGAGACAAATATGCTTTTTTCATGTCTGAAATTTTGGCTGTTGTTCGTGTGCAACGGCAACACAGAAAAAAACAACGAATTACTCAACAAAATTGAAAATCAGCAAATAAACGATACGTGTAGGCCTTTGTTTTTTAACCTTTTTTCCCTCAAAGGGGCTGTGGGAGGGGGGGAGGGTCACGCCCACGTCAGTGCACATCCCATTTAATGCCTTATCTGATTTACGATTTACGAGTGCTATAGCATTTTATTTTTAATGATGTTCCAGCCCCTGACACAATTAAATGATTCGAACAGCATTCAAATATCTGAGAAAAAAATGCATATTAAATGCTGAAACACTTTAAAGATATACTACATTTGTAAGAGTATAAAATAATAAATCTAAAGTATATATAATGTATAAACTTTAGATCTCACACTTGAAATGCTCTTTAAAATTATTCAAATATTAATGGCTTGCTTTAAGTAGGAATTCGATTGAATTTTGAATTTTGATTTCGATCAGTACTTGTTTATTTTTTTTTAGTTTTTAGTTGTAGGTCATATTACGATCTACAGCTGTAAAAAATGTTATTACATCACTTGAGAAAACATGCGATTTCAAAGTCATAATATAATGCATATTAAATGATGAAACACTTTTACTCTTACTTGTAAGAGTATAAAATAATAAATAAAGTAAATATACAGTAACATTTAAATATCTTCGTACGAAATGCTCTTGAAAATTATTAAAATATTTATAAGAAATTTTCAATAGAAATTTTAGTGAATTTAAAATTTGATTCAATGATCAATTCTTCTTAATTTTTGTAAATTTGTAGATACTATGATCTCCACCTGTAGAAAACATGATTACATCACTTGGGAACACATGCGATCTCAAAGTCAAAACATACTGTGCAAGGGTATCAAAACAAAAATATAAATTACGAATATAAAGTAAGGCGGGTGTTGTCAAAGTCACAAGCTCGTACATACAGTACGAATGAAATATATAAAAAAAACATTAAAAAAAGGTATAAACTCTGAGATATTATTTAAATAAATGTCGCTGCATTAGTGAGAGATTGCTGATAATAATTTATAAGTGGCTTGCAAATTGATAAACAAATCTCAGCTCAATTTGCAGTTAATGAAGTAAAAAAATGTATATAATTAGAAAAAAAATTATAGATGCATGTGCTCAGATGAGAATTATAATCTCAACACATACGATTACTTCAAAAAATTAGATAATTTACAATGTTCATGATTTTTTTTTTTTTTTTTTCAAATATATAATTAGAAACGGACTTGACCCAAAAGTTAACCTGTACGAGCGATTCTAGCTATGACTGTGTATATGTTTATTCTTAAAATAGAGAGTATTCATTAGGCATAGATCTGAGGGAATTCCATATGGATATAGAATACAAATTCAACATTAGATCTTCGGCTAAAATATGCTATTAGATTTAATTAACACGTAGGGAAAAAACATTTCGAAGAATATACATAAATGTTCGTCATGTTGGTGCCCGGAACTGAAACGTTTATCGATGTTTTTATCTCGGTTTTTTTTCAATGTTTTTTTTCCAAATCTATAGTTTGAATATTATGTCTGGTTCAATAACCTGTTGATACACGCAGTTTTTGCATTATGAAACGCAACACAAAAAGCGTATAAATAAAAAAAACAAAAATATAAAAAATAAAAACATAAGTAAAAGGGTAAAATTTCAACAAAACAAAACTAATAAACAAGCGGAGACAAACACACACAGAGAGAGGGAGAGGGAGAGAGGGAGAGAGGGAGAGACGGATAGACAGACTGTGTGGCCCAAAGACAGACTCCAGACAAACTGATTGTCATTACCATTACCAATGGTCGAATGTTGATCCCGTTCGTGTTCAGGTTCATTATAATGATGACGATGCGGCATATTTTGTTTTTATTATTATTATTATTTTTTTATTTCGTATATTTTTGCTTATGTGAGCTGCGTTTCAGGCGAATATCCACAGATACGCACAGATATGTTTTGATTTTTTTTATTTTTACGTAAAAAAGTAATGCGAACATAATTTTATTTATTAAAGTTCGGGTCAAACCGGCTAAACGCGTTTGCACCTAAACATTAAGGGCGAAAAGCAACAACAACAACATCAAAAACAACAACAACAAAAACAGGGAGAGCTTAGTGTTGTTTTAGCAATCGTAAAAAAAACGAAAGCGCTAGAGATGCGATGAAGCGAACCACAAAAAACGGTAAACGAAATTTAATTTAAAAATAAAAAACATAAAAAAAACGACAACAAATTTATATTGAAAAAAAAGAAGAGAGAGAAAGAGAATTACGTGAACATAAAAAATTGCATAAAAGAGCAAGTTTTAGTATAAAACTATAAACTATTGTGTTTTGTTCACTAGTATAAAAGGCAATATAAATTCTAATTAGCAATTTCTAATGAATTTTATTTGTTATTGTTATTGTTGTTGTTGCTGTTGTTATTGTTGCTGATGCTTTTGCTTTTGTTTACTTTTTCGCTTTTGCGTTTTAGAATTTGCAATTAATTAGCTTTTGGAAATTATTTTCTCGTTTGTCTATTGATATGCGGGTACCGGATATACTCGTACTCGTACTCGCACTCGCACTCACATTGAAAACTCATACTCATGCTGTGAATACTTAGCCAGATCTCAACAGATAGCATTACAATGGACCAAACACTGGCTTCTAATGCTATTCTAATGCTATTCTAATGCCAAGTCTGTTTTACTGTCTATCTGTCTGTACGTCTGCCTGTCTGTCTGTCTGTCTGTCTGTCTATCTGTCCTATGTCTTTCTGTCTTTCTGTAAGCTGGCGAAAATCGCTGGGAATTGTTAAGGCGCAGTTCGCGTGCGATGCGCTGCCAAAAAAATCATAAAGGCTTCTAGCTTAAAGCCAACACACACGTTGCATGACTTGGCTAAATGCTGAGCTTTGGTAAGAGAGAGGGAGTGAGATAGAGAGAGTAGGGAAGGGAGTTAGGGTATGGCCATAGTGCTTAATGTCTTACTATAACTAATATTTGAAAGCTATCATTAATATGCTACGCATAGAAAACAGCAATTTCATTTTTGATTTTTACAACAGTTTTTAGTTTTTTATTATCTCAACTAGCCGCAGAGTTCATTAACTGTTTACGAGCGTGTAACGAGTGTCCAAACAGTAACAACAACAACAACAACAACAATAACAACAACAACAACAACAATTAGTTATAGCGGTGTCTTCGCCCAGGCGCCTCCGTTGTCACGGTTTGTTGCGCAAAAAAGTGAAAAGCTTTTTTTTGGGTGGGTTTATTTTGTATTATTATTATTATTACTATTACTATTTGTATTATTTAATTTTCCATGCCCCGCCCACAAGTTGTGGCAATTGTAAATGCAAATGAATTTAGTTTTGTATTTCTCTAAATGTTTGTACTTTGTTTTCGTTTATGATAAATGAAATTTAATGTTTATGTTGTTGTCATTGTTGTTGTTGTTGTTGTTATCATTGTTGCTGTTATTGTTGCTGTTATTGTTGTTGTTGATGTTGTTGTTGTTGCTGTAGTTTGTTGCATCGCTTCGATGACTGTAGTTCAGCTCATTTGGTTTTATTTGTTTGTGCTTTTCTTTTTTGGTAATTGTTGTTCATTATGCCACAAGTTTTGGCAAATGTTTGCCGTCGTTTATTGTAAATGGAAAACTGTGTTCGCTTTTGTTGTTGTTGTTGTTGTTTCATTTTTGAGCTTAATTACTTGGTAATTATTCAAATTTAAGTACTGAAAGTAGTAAAACATTTCCTAGGTGAAATTTGCAATACAATCAGCCGTGTCACATATCAAATTGAATTGATATTATATAATAAAGATTGAATGTAGTTGATATAGAGGGTCTTTCAACAAGGACGGGGGGATGTTAAAAGACAGAAGGGTTGGGTGCAAAGTGCAGGGAGTAGGATTTAGGGAGGGCACGATGGACAGTGACTGGTGAGCAAAGTAGGTTTGCTATCGACCCGCTCTATTTGAAAGACCCTTTAGTATAGTTGATTAAAGTGATCTCTCGCTTTTCAGTTTATTTCTCATTGTTCTATAGCTATCACACAGCCTTGGATCTGTTCTCCCATAAATGCTGTTGCTCTCGAGTGTGCTCGACTGTTCCATACAGAGTTCTTTAGTCTGTTTAAGTTCCTCTTATAGATTTTGCTTTTTCGAATGTGATAGATAGTGCATTTTAAAGCAGTTCTGTTGCGATCACAGATCTCGTTCTCGGTCTCGTTCTCTAAATAAGCGATTAGTGAATCAATATAATATTTGAAGATCGACTCATTAGGTAATTCTGCATAACAGGCTTTTAGTTTTAACCCAGACAACACACAGCCAGAGGGACAGACCGTTTGGCAGCCTTTCTAAATTTGCGTCTCTTCTTTTGGAGTCTTCTACAAACATCTTGAAACTGTAGAAACCGGCAATCTACTATATTGTATACTCAATAATTGTGTTTCAATGTGTTTGTATGGGGTATATATTTGCAACATGCAAACAAATGCTCGAACAAGCGCGAAGGTAAACAAAATCTAAGCGAAGCCCAGCACTAGACATACGAGTCTATATATACACTATGTTATACTATATATATGTAGACCGGCTGAGCCGGTATTTGTTTGACAATATCTATATATGATCATGATCATCATTGATTGTATGCAGTAATGGAATGAAATCAATTTGAACAATGTACGTCAGAGTGAAGACAATTGATAACGATAACTAAAAAGAAAAAAAAATACTAATAACAGATGACACTGGCAATGTCAAGTTCATACTAGACTATAGTATAGTAGATGCGGCATATGATTTTCATAATTATATTTATATGTCAAGGATGACTAACCGATTCAGTCAATTCAAACGTTGTAGATGTTCCGATATACCGATATACCAATATTCTTCAGTCCATTAAATGACAAGCGCGACATATTGTTTATTTTCTGTTCGAATTGAATTGAATTGAATTTTATTTCTTCGGTGGGCTTCTTCTGCTCAGTTTGCATATGCAGCTTCTTTGGGCCTCTAGTTTTATTTTTTATTATATTTCATTATACATGTGTGTTTGGTCTTTTACTCTTGAAGTGTGCATTGTCTTTATTGTGATTCAGGCGACTAATATTATTATACAGTTGTGCAAATAAGTCTCCAAACACCGCTCTCTGATGCCGACGTTGTGAGTGATCATGCATATTCATGCACAGTGTATTCAAATTATTCAATATATTCGATGTTAATGTGCAAACGAACGACATAACACTCAGACAATCACACAGAAATCCGAAAATCAAAAGACCAAAAAGCATATAGCAAAAAGAGAAGCCAGCAAAGAGCCGTTAATGTTCAGATACATTGGTACATTAGTGTAGACTATAAAATATATAGATATGTGCGGATTGTTAAGCATTGCTATTTATGATGCTCATTGAGAAGTTATCATAATATAAACGAGCATATGAAGTTATCGCATATGAAATATCTCATAAAAATCATATAAAATAAAATATATTGATCATTTTTTTCAATGTGCGAATAAAAAACGAAGAAACCAAAAAATATAAAACTGTGCTAGATTTGCCGTATTGTCAATGCCAAGGACATGCTCCGCCTCCGTTCGTCGTTGTCATTGTCATAACTGGAGCGAACGTCTCGTATGCGTAATGTGGCATATGCGAATATGAGCGTGATTATGCATGCACACCATAATCATAATAACAATAATAATAATTGTGATTACGATTTTTAAAATGCAAATCGGAAGGTTCCGCTTCATTAGCGCACACTTTATGAACTCCTATATATCATTTTATTGATCCTATCATTCTCTAAATAAGGCAATTTATGTATTTGAACTTACCTTTTCATTGCGCGACAAAAACTCCCATATAGGTATAGCCGATCCTGAACTCTGCTGTATGGTTATAGCGCCCAGCAGGCAGCTGACTAGGATTAATCTGGCGGCGATCGTCATGGTATCGTTGCTGTAAATGTTGTGGCAATGGGTTAGGTCTGTGGTTTGCACCTGTATGTCATGTTTATATGTTTATATGTATGTGTAACTTTCTTTTCTTTGCTTTGTTTAATATGTTTTTTATTTTGTTTTTAGTTTTTTTGGTTTGGACTTAATTCAAAGCGCTTTTGTTGTCCATTGGAGCGAAACTTTCTTTTGTGCCAGTGTTTAAACTTTAACTTGTGCTTTTTGTTTTTCGCACTTCAATTAAAATTACAGTGTACAACAAGCTTAACTAAATTCGTTTTATTTGTATTGTTTTGTTTTGTGTTTTTTTTTTTTCATTTCAGTTTGTTATTGGCACAGCTTAAAACGCAAAAGCTCGTTTCACATTTCACACCCACAGTTAAATTCCTCTCGCACACACACACACTCACACTTACACACATAAACAAATACGTACACAAATGCAAATTGCTAGCTTGCCGGCTTCCGTTTGCGACTGCGACTCGTCTTCAAATGAAGCGACAAACAGCGGCGCACACGTATTTAAGCTTTGAGCGAAGCCGAACTAACGATGCGCTCGTGTCACGCTCGTACACGACTCGGCTCGTGCGTCTACCGAACAGTGAGCGATCTGCGAAACATCGCTCTCAATTGCCTAGACACGTGCTCCGCGCTAGACATAGAGGAGAGCACAAAACGAGTGAGCGCAAAACGAGAGAGCACAAAATGAGAGAGCGGCATAATGAAGCATAAACAGAAGTGCGCTCTCGCTCTAAATTTAATTGAACTCTCTCGCAAGTTGAGTGAGTGCGCGAGAGAGAGAGAGAGAGCGACACACACGCATACACTGTAAACTCGTTCTACGCGCTTGCATTAAAATAGAAATTGCAAACAAAAACAAAAAAAGACATGCAAAAAATTGCAAAAAAAAAAAAAAAAAATTTCAAAGTCAAGTTTACAGACGTCGCTAGGTCGAAATTCGAAATGTAATTTATAAATAGAAATATTTATATGTTTGAGGTTATAATAATAACTTTGTGCAAAGTCGTGTGTGTAACAGCCAGAAGGAGGCGTTGCAGACCCCATAAAGTATATATATTCTTGATCAGGATGAGAGGCCGAGTCGATTGAGCCATGTCCGTCTGTCAATCTTTCCGGCTGAGCGGCGGCTGAGTGGCGGCTGAGCGGCGGCCGAACAGCGGCTGAGCGTCGGCAGAGCGGCGGCCGAGTGGCGGCCGAGCGGCGGCTGAGCGGTGGCCGAGTGGAGGCAAAGCGTAGGATGAGTGGGGGTAAGGCGGTG
>JBANCZ010002810.1:0-14464 GCA_037040025.1 Sphaerogastrella javana
CGATTGGAAACATTGGAAGCGAAAAGCTTTTTCGGGTTTCGCTTAAATCACTTCCCTTTTGCTCTCTATTTTCAAATACTTTTTTTTATGCGAAGTTTTGGGCTTTGGATTAACGATGAGTCATGCTATAAACATGACTCACACATACACACGGACAGGCTGTGTATGTGTGTGTGTGTGTGTGTGTGTGCATGTTTGTCCTTGACAGCGAGATAAATATCTTAAATTGCCACTTAACACATACAAATGCATAAAAAAACACACCTACACACACACACAGAGACACACATACACACACAGACACGCACATAGTATTTGATAACTCGAGCAACTCCTTCTAAGTTTGTTGGCGCCTATGGCGTCACTTTTGGGGCGTGGCGTGCCTTGAATATTGTCGCATAAAAAAAAAAAATATTAAAAAATTAAAAAAAAAACTTTTAAGCTTACTTTTGGTTTAATTTTGAGTCGCTGCGATGAGCTCACATTAGACGAACAATAAGAACTGATTCGAACTTGACATTGAACTCATTTTGCCAGGAATACAAGCGGAGGGAATGGGTATTTTTGAATATAATATATTGCAGAAGCTCTTTAATTCAATTCAGCCAAAAATTTTGTTTGATGTGAATGCATTTAGAATGAAGATCAATTTACATTTAGAAACGTAGTAAAATTCTTTATTCAACATAAATTACTTAATTCATTATATTTGTATTCTATATTCTAGATTCCAGATTTAGGACACAGATTTAGAAGTTTTTTTCAACATTTGAAATATTATATATATGTTAGGATATTTTATAGATCAAATATTTTTATTTTCGACCATTCGATCAAAGACTAAATAGTCACACTTAATTTTTTATAGTTTAAACTATTTAAATGTTTACAAATTATTAAGTTTTTAGTTTTAAATAAAAATATATATGTTTTTAGTTGGAATTTTGTCTGAGTTTTGAAATATTTATTCAATTTTTATTTTTTGGTTAATATGGATCACATTTAATACATTAATCTTTAATGATATATTCAGTTTTTCGTTGAAGATATTATTCAGTATTTATTTAAATTATATTATTTATATATATTTTAGATTCTGTTGTATATATACAGATATATATATTATATAGTTTAAATTGTGTCTGGCTTTCAAAAAACATTTATTCAGTGTTTCTTCTGGATTTTATACAGGATGTTTTGCAGTTTAAATTCTTTGTGGCTTTATACATATATTCAGAGTTTCGGTAGCTAATCGAGAAGGCATTGGCATTGGCATTGGCATCGGCATCTGTATTGGCATCAGTATCGGCATCAGCATTGGCATCTGTATGGCTCTTGCAACTGGTGGGAACCAAGTCAATGCTGCACTCACAGCTTAAAGTCGAATCAGATTGAGCAGTGGGGAAACCAGAACCCGTTGCTGCACGCCTACGGCACCATAAATCGCTGCCCTTTTTTGGGTTGCTGTTGCTGCCGTTGCTGCTGTTGCTGCTGTTGCTGCTGTTGCTGCTGTTCGCCTTCACAAAATTCCTGAACATCATTTGGCGACAGCGGCGCGTGCGCCACGTTACGCCTCAAAAGAAAAGGAACTTGAGAGCTGAGTGGATGGTTAGCTGGGTTAGAGCTTGGCTGCTCATCGTGAATTCTCGAATAGCTGCAACTGAAAATGTTCACTTGAGTCGAGTGAGTTGAGTGAATATGTTTGGGTGAATGGGATTTATGGATTGAAGTTGCCAAATGGATAATATGTACACACACATACGCGATTGAGTATATTTGATTCAATCATTTAAGATATTGAGTTCCATGCTCTGATGTATCCAGAAAGAATTTCATTCATTCTTCAATACTAATGTCCCATTCATTTGAGAGAGTATTCACACACAGTCTAAGCTCAATTCATTTAGTTTGTTTTGTATTCTTCTCGATTTGTATTATTCTTGGTCGCTGAAGAGTTTGCATTTTTTTTTTTATGGTTTTGTTTATGAGTTTGTTGTCAATGTCACACATTCGCGACGAGTGTACTCATATGCATAAATATGTACATATATACATACATACATATATAAGTATGTATTTTGCATATGTGTGATATAAATATCTGAAACTGTATCCATGTCTGGCGCTTCCTAATGTGGGATTTCGTTCGTGTTTTCATAATTTTTTTGGCGCTGACTTTGCAAAAAACATATAAACTTGGGAATCAGGTAATTGTTTAAATTACAGTTGCTACTGTTAGGGATATATATATATATATATATACATATATCCAAATATAGAGATATTAGGTTATGTAGATAAAAAGATACATAGATAAAATGTTGGATACATAGATGTATGTGAAAGGGAAAAAATATATAATCTTGGGATCCAGATAATGGTTGAAAATACAGTTGCTTCTGTTAGGAATATAATCTTAGAGATACTCAGTTATGTAGATAAAAAGATACATAGGTAAATAGTTAGATACACAGATTTATGACTTGGTAAATACATATACATTTGGGATCCAGATAATATGATAGGGATATACAATAAATACAGAGATATTCAGTCATGTGGTTAAAAAGATACATAGATACATAGTCAGATACATTGATGTATATGTAGATACATAAATAACATCATCAATTGCATAGATATTTTCGTTATTAGATCGTAGATACATAGATCTCCAAAGATATTCAGATCTCTAGATGAATATACTTAGATATATATATATATATATAGATATATATATGTATAACGGATTTAACAAAGACGTAGATAATCTGATACGCAGACAGAGGAATATATATGTATAATATATATATATTTAACAGATAGCTATACGCATTAATTAAGATTAACATATGAATACTGCTATAGTTTTTTATCTTTTGTATACCTATCCTATCTGCGCACAAACTGAACAACAAGAAGAATATATGAAGATATAGCAAAATTAAGACATTACATTATATAAATGATAAGAGCTTCAGACAGAATATATGCCACACACATCATAGAAATCATTGGACACGGATGAAACTCGAAGAACCGTTTGTCACAGTTTGTAGCTTCCCATCTTTTCCATCTCCCTTCACATCTTTCTCAGCTTTGGATGTGGTCTTTTATGCCGCTTTTGCTGCCTGCTGGGCCGAGTTGAGTTCTGGTTTGGCAAACATAATTAGCATAGGCGAATGGTCTGCAAATTAAACGCCAGTGGATGGCTAAAGAATGTAACTGTTAAGCAAACACAACAATAGCGACCGAGTGACCCAGCCAGAGGGCCTGAAGACATGGGGGTTCTCTCTGGGTTCTCTGGGTTCTCTGGTCTATTCACAAAGTTTATTGCTCCATTTGCTTTACATGTTTCACACAATTCGCCCTCTGCTGGTATTTCGTTTTCAATTCAAATCAAAGGGCTAAATCGTAACGGCAAAACATATATGTATATATAAATTACTAAATTGGGTGCTTCAAATGCAACTTAGGGGGTAGAATGTCCACTTCAATTGATTCTACAAAAACGAAAACAAAATAATAATAACGAAAACATAGTAGTATAACTGCACAGAATTTAGAGCTTTCATGTTTTCGAGGTGGTTCATATACGTAATAAATAATTCCACAGATCATTAGATATATATATATATATATATCTCAGTGCAAACTGTACCAATGCCCCAAGTGCAAATTTAATTAACTTTTGCATATGCAAAATGAGTGAACTCATCTATGAGTAATATTCAGAAACGATTATTGATAAAATGCCACATGGAAAAAACTGTATGGCTTCTAGGGGTCAATTGCTGGGAAAACTATAATTCCTAAATTACTTGTACGATGCTAGATCTATATGCTATAATATAAGTGTTTTTTAGATAAACAAATTCCGCATCACTAAGAGATAAAGTTATATAAATATAGATAACCAAGGCAATATCTACTCATATAATATATATAAACATTCATTTTTTGTTTGTATTTATATCTGATATAGAAATGATTGCAGGGTATCTGACGATCGTATATGAGAGAACGTTGAGGGTATTATCATTGCTATTATTTATTAGACAATTGTGTCTGATCTTTGGCTAGATTGAATACAATTTAAGGCCATTTAGGCTGCACTACGACCGACTTTTCCATTGGATATGCAGCCAAAGAAAAACCCTAGCGTAAAATTGTTGTTGTTTCTCGCTCATTTCTCTTCCATTTCTCTTCCATATCTCTTCCATTTCTCTCTATTAATTTAGCATATAATTTGCGCTGTTTTCAATTGAAAAACTTGCAACTAAATGATTTGATTAATTGCGCAGTCATCGCATCTATTGAGGTAGAAGTGTGCGGGAGGGGAGGGAGGTGGGTGCGCAACCCGCTATCGGTGAACCAAGACTATCTCTTATTGGTTATAACGATCGAAGATCTTGCGGTTTGTGTGGTCTTTCGATTATTATGGCTTTTTGTCATGGCATTTCAAAACTTTCGAAGCTGTTTTCCTCAACGCTTTTCCTGAGCTATGCCACGCCACGCCACAACGCCAGTTGGGTTTTTACAGTTGCTCAGGCATTTCCCCATTTGCCTTTATTTATCTATGTATCTTCCCCTTCTTTACTTAATTTTCATTCTGCCTGCCTCGCTGTGTCTCTGTCTAGATGCCTTGCTGTCTCTATTCTTCCGCTCTTACCCACTAATAGTTTGTCTGTCATTTGGGAAAGTGGATGCCACTTCACGAACAACTCAAGGGCACTTACAGCATATATGAGGAAAGGGAAATTGAGGGGGAAATGAAGCGGGGGGGGGGGAATTAGAAGGGAGAGGGCGAGTGATAGGGAAAGGGTTGATCGTCAGACATTTGTCGTATTGTTTTGTAGCTCACTGAATTATTGTAGTTCTATATGGAAATTTAAGTTTTACACAGAAAAAATTTAAAATTTATTTAAAATTAAATTTTTTGGTTAATTTTATTATATATTTACAATATTAAGTTTTACTTAAAATTCGAATTTCATAAAGAACTTTAAACATTTTCATATTGATTTCAGTTTGTGCATAGAAATTTATAAGACAAAATTATGTTTTAATGGAAATATCTCTAAATATATATTCAATTCATAATCGAAGCGTTTAAAACTTATTTTTAAATTCTTGTTTTTAAATTTTTTTTTTTTAAGTTCATTTAATATTTATACTATTTAGTTACAAAATTTTATCTAAAATCTCAAATTTCAACAAGAATATTTACATTATTAAATTACAACATTTTATTTCAAATCTTGAATTTCAACAAGAACTTTAAACGTTTTGAACTTGATTTCAGTTCAAGCTACACGTGTTTAAAAATTAATAAAAAGAAAAAATTAATATTTTAATGAAAATATTTTAATGGAAATATCTCTACATGGTATCTATCTTCGTTATTAATATATAACAATAATATTTATATTATAAATAACTTCATTGTTTATATTCCAATCATAACTCAAACATTTAAATTATGTGTTATTTTTTTTTATATATTGATATTGTCAGTGGTATAGTATAGTTCTGTGTACAAGAAGTTTGTTTGTTTTATGTTTCACTTATGTCATAGGAAAAAGTCCGTCCATTCGTCATATTTATGGAATTTGTATACAATTTAAATTCTTCAGAATGCAAGTAGATATCATTAGAGAAATTCTTCAGTAAGTTGATATACACCTATGTATATATAGAAATATGTATAGATGTAGTTGTCTGCATAATACAGTTTCTTTTTCCCCTCTTTGTAAAATTAAACACACACACACACAGAGACTTTTACACCCTCCCCTATATGCAACACACAAAAACAATTAAATGCAACTTAATTTAAGTTCGCGCGTGCCTGGGACTTTGTGATGCTACTTTGTTGTTGCTGCTGTTGTTGTTGTTGTTCTTCTTGTTCTTCTTCTTCTTTTTCTCCTTGTTGTTGATGATTGTCGTTGATGTTGAATGTTTTGCCATATTATTTTGAAGTTCTCCCTTCGCCTTTTCGAATTTTTTGTTGAACTAATTTTAGTTTTTTTTTTTTTGTGAAGTTTACATATGTTCCCCTAGTTTCGAATATGATATAGTAGTACTAGACCAAAAATTATGATTTGACAGGCCCAACAACTGTCTAAAAGTTTCTTGTCTGTCTTGTCAACTGTACAGTGGAAATTGGCTCAAAATACAAAAGCAACAACAACAAAATGTTCAACAAAAACATAGGGAAGTGATTGTTCAGATTGTTCAGCTGACACTATAACTGTACAGTAGTACATTACTAGGTCCAAGATCGTTTAAATCAATATAAATCAAGTCTCTGTTGGGTTGACAGAGTTTAGACTGTCTGGCAGCAACAACAGAAATATTTTAAAAAAAATGTATATAATATATATATATATATATATATAAAGTTATATTTTGCAATTGATACAAATTTCTGCAATGTGGCACAGTGATTAAAAATCTTTGGAATTTTTCTCTACAATAAACAAATGTCATTTCTTTATATTTAGTATAAGTCATTGCACATATATACTATATACTTTATATATTATAAGAAAAATTATGATAATATATTATGAAAATATTATGAAATATATAATACAATTTGAAGAATTTTGCATTTAAATGATATCTACATTTAAATATTATGTAAACTTTTATTTAGTTTTATTTGTAATTTAATAAACTTTTATTTAGTTTTAATTGTAATTTAACTATTTTGCCCACTGTGCATAGCCAGTGTTTCCATATTCTTTTCTTTTTTCTCAAGTGCCAGAAGCAGGAAGCGAACTAAATATAAAATCAAGTCATGGCCCTGGTCTCACCATATGTGGGGGGAAACATCATTTACCATTTACCATCTACCATTTACCATATACCATAAACTATAGACCATAGAACATAGACCATAGACCAAAGACCATAGACCATATACCATATACCATATACCATATACCGTACACCATATACCATTGAGCATAGATCATGCTTCATACCATGCAATGTATAGCATCTTTAGTAACCATCGACTACTGTTGCAGTTGTTGTTGTTGTTGTTGCTGTTGTTCTTTTTGTTGTTGTTGTTGTTGTTTTGTTGGCATCGTGTGGCATCAACCAAATCGTCATTCTAGAGGCGAAAAGCGAGTTGTGCATCCATTACATTATTGCTACGATCTATTAGTGAGCGACAATTGTGAAACGATCTACAATCGATACATTGCACGCAGCGGCAAAGCGAAAAGGGTGTGTGTGGCACAACAGAGAGACAGAGACAGAGAGAGAATGTGAGAGAGAGAGAGAGAGAGAGAGCTGAGAGGGGCTGGATTTGGTATGGGAGTGGACTCGTCCAGTGGGGCAACTGGTGAAGCGCGTGCAATGCTAAAAATAGTAACAAAAGATACGACAAAAGGCAAGAAACAAAAACGAGAAATTACACGTAATTTTTTTTTTGCGCAGCAGCAAGTCGAAGCTGTTATGCTCTTCCTCTTCCTACCTATTTCTCTCTCTCTCTATTTCTCTTTAAGTATTTCCTAATTTATGCTTTAGACATTTGTTTAACATACACTTATTAAACTATTGTACAAAATCCAAAGCATATGATAATATTTCAAGTAAATATGGCTTTACCCTTGACAATGATATAAAATAGCCCTAAATGATCATACGAATAATAATAATAATATTAATAATATATATTATAAAGTGGACTAAAGAACTCTTGAACTGAAATATTTGTCTGCTTTTGGCTCTACTTGATCTGTGTTGTCTGTTTGTTGCTCTGCTTTTCGATCGAACGACTTCGATCTTCGATCTATAATCTATGAAATGTGATCTTGATCGGAGCGTGTCTGGCGTTGAAAGGCTTGCAACAGTCGAAGAGGCAGCAACAGCAGCATCATGCAACAAAGATTCAAATCGTCTCAGCGCCAGTCGATAATATAGTAAACCTTCTGAGATCTTGCTCTTGAATTGATTGTTGTTTGACATGGCCCCGAGTCGTGGGCCATGTGCTACACAAACACACAGTTCCTTTCTCTCTCTCACTGTCTCTATCTCTCGCTCACACTCACTCACAAAAGTAAACGTCTAGACGTGATTTGTTTTCCTTTTTCTTTTTCCTTTTTTTTTTCATTTTACTTTTTGCTCTCTGCTCTGCAATTAGTTCTGTTGTTGTCAGTTCAATTGTCGATTGTGTCTGTCGTGTAGCCTGTAGGCTAGAGCTGATCATCACTTGATTTGCATAAACTGAGGCAATTTTTAGTAATAATTCATATCGATAAATATGGTTAAATGTATTAAGCGTTTATTTAAGCTGAAACGTTTACTTGATTGACATTAGTTCATACTATATTCCATCTTAAATTGCCTATGCCTAGTTATGCAATTTATTTGGCATTTTTGTACCATAGATTTGAATATGTAATTATCGATAAACATATTGGTCTATTACTCAACTACTTGCATAATTTTACAATTTTATATTAAATAATCTTATCGAATTCTTTTATTTGTCGTTTGTAGCTTGTGAATCTTTCGATTTGATATTGCATAGATATACATACGTTACAATCTCTAAAAATCATCGATAAACATGTAAACTTATTGTTAAAATAATCACATATATTTATTTACTATTTTATTTTTAATATAAAACTCGTACATGATCTTCTAATGTTTGTTTATATGCAGTTTGTAGCTTGAATCTTTAAAAAGACTGAACTGTAATTCTATTTGGTGCGTATCGATAAGTTTTGATCGAGTGTTTTGCAATCGATAGCGTTTTTTTTCCGCATTTGGCAGTGTTTTGTTTGCAACCGATTTGCATGTTGTTCAACTCTCTGAGGTTTATCTATTCACAAATAAAGATGACTTCCACGTAACGTACGAGTCACAAATATTTGCCAACTCCGCCCATAGTTGGACCTAGGGGGTAGGCAGGAACACATGCTCGGTATCTTATCGCGAGCAAATGTTTGAACTTTTTCGCAAATGTAAAAAATAAGCGTGAGCTAACAACAGGGAGAACGGAAGAGAAGAAGAGAAAGAAAGAGAGGGAGTGAGGGAGACATAACAAACGGTAGCGGTGCGGCAAGTGCAAGCTGCACATGGTATCCATTGGGGAAGGGATCCATGGAAGCACGGCATGAATATGTGTTTGCCTTTGGCTTCGGCTTTGGCTTGAAAGCTACACTAATGAAGGAAGGCGGGGCAGTTGACAGTTGATGCCACTGACAAAACGCTGCAGGGGATGCACAGAGAGCCAGGGGGCATGGCAGTCAGTTGCTCCTCTTGTTGTTGCTGCCTGTCATTGACACTCTGCACGTGCTTTAGGCGTGCCAAAGGATGCAACTCACTGCTTATCAGCTCTAACACCTCCGTCTGACTCGGACTCGGACTTCAAACTCCAAACATTCACTCCGACTCGAACTCAGAGGCGCTGCAATGTTCTCATTGTCCCATTGTCTCGCTGTCTGCTTGAAGGCAAGCAATGACCTTTGCCACAAACACCCCCAATTGCATGTACTGCAGCTAGTGATGCCATCTAGATCAAACGAGCACGAAACACGAGCACGAAGCACGAACCAAACGGACTACAGGCTGAAGACTATATACTACAGACTGTATATAGTATTCAGTATATAGTATAGTATAGAATATTGCCTACACCCCATAATTAACTAAAGCACAATTTGAATTTATAGAAAACACAGTTTTTTGTGTTTTTTTTAATTGAATTTTAAAGTACGTGATATAGGGTTACTTATGGAATAAGAAAATGGCACGTTTTCCAAATTTTGTATGACCATTTTTCATAAAAGAGGATTAATTCATTGATGCCGATTTGAATATCTTTCTTTAATTGGTGCTTGGTGGTGGGCTTGTTTACAAAGATCTTTAATATCGAATAACCTTATTAAAAGAATGTCAAATCAAACGATCATAGTTGATCTACTATTCCGACCTTTTTTATTTTCTGTATATATCAATATCAATTCTATTCTTATAGAAGTATTTTTTATTAAATATATTTAGAATATTGAATAATAATAAAGACACGTTAAACTATGCCTCATTTTAACTATTCCTAAAATGTCAGATGCCGATTAATTTATTTTGTTGTCAGTACATTATCATTGCAAATTTCTCCTTGCGAGATATATATGTATATAAATTTTATATACAGACTTTATTAGTTCTAATAGCATTTCTACTCCTCCTCTTCTGATAAGCAAACAAAATTACTTTTTTCTCGTAGGTTGAGTTGCGTGACAAGATCGTGTCACGCGCTCATCTCTAAATTTAAAGTCATCTGCTAGCTGCAAGCTGCAGTATGACGTTGATTCAAACAATTAAGGGGCAAGGGCTGCTCCTCTTTCAATTTTAATTATTTTAGATGCGGGCAGAAGCAACGACTAAGTCTAAAATAAGGGGTCATTGGCAGCGTCATGCAAATATTTTGACATCAATAGGCAAGGCGAAGTGTTGCAAGCGATGCAAGGGGCATAAATGGTGGCAAGAGCTGTTAACTTGATCAGCGTATTCGAAGTCAATTAAAATGTATAAAAATAAAAAATCAATTTCACAATAAAACAAACTCTGCCAAGTGCGAACTTTCACTCTAGGCATAAAAAAACCCACAACAATATATAAATAGACTTAGTGACAATTATGACTAAAAAATATTTATATTATTTTCGTTTATTTTTAATTTTTTATTTTTTTTATTTTTTATACCTATACAAAATAGTTTGTAATTGTAACGAACTGTTGAAATTATGATGGAAATTAAAGAGTATCTTACCGTCGTACTTAAAAACTGTTTAAATACAATTTATAACGTTTTGATTGCAATAAAGTTTATATATTTTTTAGGCCAATTTTATTCCCATGTCAAAACACAGTTTATTTAATAAGTTTTTAAAATTTTTATAATGATGACAGGGTATTTGATAGTCGCTATGTAAGCTTTGGTATACATGTCTTATTATTTAATGTATATTTTTGAGCTCTTCAATGTTTGCGTAAAGCGTTGCCAGAGTACTTAATAACGTGTTCAGTGGCAACATCAAGTGGCATATTCACAAATTCAACAGTGTCATTGAGTGTGCGAAGAATTGACGATCTTGAATGATTTATTGTACAAATTATAGTGAAAAAGTAATGTATTTAAAAAGATTTTTATAATAAATACTTTTGATTGGTTGATTTAAAAAATGAAAGAAAAATCTATTGTTTAATGACGAATTAAAAAATAATTATCAAAAACGTTAATTAAATTGTTTAAAAATATATAAACAGATTTTTATAATGCAAACTTTGGATTGATTGATTAAAGAATTTAACGGAGAAACTATTGTTTTATGACAAACATTAAATATATAATTTTTAAATTGAACTTTAATTAACTTTTTTCAAAAAAGGATAGTATAATATTGAAGTGTCTTTACAGTTTTTCAACTAAAATAGGGAGTTCTATTTTAATAAATTTCAAGCATTCTAAGAAACTTTGTTCATAATTTAAAAAAAAAAAAATAAATTTACATTATAATATAAAAGCTAAAAAACTTTTTTCTTTCATTCTTTTCCGTGGCTTTTCGTATAAAAATTTAGCTTTTTAGACTATCCTTTACTATGTTGAGCTATATTTTTTCGGACTTTCTGCTTTCAACACTTTCAACTTGAAAATATTGCGTGACATTTGTCCATTGGACGGGGCCGTAGCTTTGACACTAATTTGAGTACACATTTTAGTTAGCTATGGTCACATTCTGAGTGCTGAGCCCTAATCATGTTAATGCATGTTCGTGGCAATGTTTTGAACGTATAGTCCGAGTGCAGTCAAGTCAAGTTAAAGTCATGCCCAGCGTGTGTTGATAAATGTAAATCTAAATCATGTGTCATAGTCATCACGAACGACTGTTGATTCTTGATTCTTGATTCTTGACTGTTGATTGTTGACCTAACCGCACCTTAGAAGTACGACTACACAACTTCTTTGTAACTGTGATTTCAACTCAAACACCTGCACTATAACTGAACTGAACCTTACACATCTTTTTTTATTGTTCCCTCTGTTCCTGTTTGTTATCATTGGGCGGTCAATTGGCTTTATGATTAATATTTTCATATAACTTTTCAGACATTTGTAGGTGACATGGAATTGTATTTATTTTTTATTTACACTCGCTTTGGGAACATATTCCCAGAACACGATACAATAGATTCGAATCACTTAATTGTTTTCACATTTTCTTTTTTTTTATAAAAATCTTTAGGTTTAGTTTTTCTTTTTTAGTAAATTCAACCTAAAGGATTTTTCAAATAGAGCAGGTCGTAAACCCTACTCCCTGCACCCTGGACCCACTCCTTCTGTTTTGACAAAACGTTGGACACTCTTAACATCGACCCGTTCTAGTTGAAAGATACTTTATTAGAATACAACTTTTTTTTAAATTTCAAGATACAGATTACAAAAACTTCAATGAATCTTGAAAAAATTTGACCGCTAAATGTTTTTTTTTCGACCATTACAAATCCTTCAAATGATTTGTGCTTTTTTACTTATATATTCTTGTATTTTCTTTTGCAGTTTATTGTTAAACTCAACATTTCTTCAGTGCGGTGCCAAAGTTAACGGTAATAAGAAACTGTTTAGCAACTTAAAGGTAAGCTATTATACCATTTCAGTTTTACCCTTGAGACAACAATAAAAAGGAGAAAAAAACTAATCAAGAATAAGTCAAGTCTAAATGACAATAGCAGACATGCAAAGGGTCTAAAACTCTGTATTATGTACAGTATATATATTATATTGAAGAAATGTATACTCTGAACCCTTTGGGTTTCATTTTTGTATTCCTTTTCTAGAGAAAGCGAAACAAATAATACTTATTTGCGAATGGGGCTAGGGGTATGCTGGTGCATATTAACGCTTGCGGTTATTTAGATTTTAGCTTATGCAGCACATAAACAATCACACACACACACTCACATATACACTCACATACACTCACACACAACGACACTCACACAAACATGAATGTTAAATGTTTTATTGTATTGGTGCTGTTGTAATTTTTATGACTTCGTGGCTTCGAATACACCCACATGTACTTAAATGCGTATGCACTCAGACTCAAACACACTCACTCCATTGAGTTATTCTCCTGCTTTCTTTCTGCTTGTCTGTCTGTCTGTCTGTCTGTTTTGCAACCCTTTTCGCAATATCTATGGGTCTTCTCTTTGTTATTTATTAACGCTTTCCAAGGGCTCAACAGAAAACAATTTAAAAGCAGCCAACACTCATATACAGACAATTGGTGAATATGTGTGAGTATTTGTGAATATGTGTGAGTATTTGTGAATATGTGTGAGTATTTGTGAATATGTGTGTGTGTGAGTGTGTGCCTGTGTGCGTTGCTATGACTGATGAAGCGTTGTGCAGCTTAGAAAATTGAATCGCCACCCCTATCAGCATATATACATATATACTGTATATATATATAAATCAATAAGAAAAAAAGATTGTAAGATAAATAGCATGTACTGTTAATTTCACTTTTGGATTGGGCTATTTTCTTTTGATTTATTTCCAAACTAAACAACGTCTATAATAAGTCGTTCCTTGCTTTCGAATTGTTTTGTCGGTCCAAGCTAAACCGATAGTCCGAAGTAAAAGAAAAAGTACGTTTATATTTAGAGAAATGCAAAATTATCATAAAGAAATGCATACATTTAGATTGGTAGAATGGAAGCTAGAGCATGGTATTGGAGGATATTAAGCGCAATCTGCAGTTCCCATTCCCCATTTTATCGAACGCTTCTCTGGTGTCCAGGAATAGGGCATTGCAGTACTCGCTGTTGTCAAGGCGACGGAGGCGTGGCAGACCCCACAAAGTATATATATTCTCGACCAGGACGAGTAGCCGCGTCGATTTGAGCCATCCCTGCCCCCCGCACGCCCCTAATTCGGAAATTTTCGAAATTTCGAAAATTTCGCTGTTCAGCGGCCCCGGAGGGTGTGCTACAGCGCCACAATGGTGCTGCATACTTTCGACGTGAAAAAGTGATGACGATTTTGGCGATTTTTTGGCAATTCTGGCGCCTCCGGGGGGATGGCTCAATACGATGCGGCTGCTCGTCCTGGTCGAGAATATATACACCTATACGTTTTTATCAAAATAGAGGCAGAAGGATCGTGGCAGACCCCCAAAGTACATATTTTTTTCTCAATCAGGAGGAGCAGCCGCGTCGATCGAGCCGTGTCCGTCTGTCCGGAGGCCGCTAATTTAAAAATTCAGTCAAAATCGACGAAAATCTTGAAAATCGAGTAACGGGATCGATTTTCGCTTTTCGGCGGCACCTTCGGGTGTGCTACAGCACCACAGTGGTGCTGCTCGCTTGAAATTTGTTCGAAACCGCTTGTTTAACGGGGGCCTTTGCATACTTTCGAAGGCGCGTCTGACCT
>JBANCZ010002811.1:0-14463 GCA_037040025.1 Sphaerogastrella javana
ACGTATATACATTCTTGATTAGGATGAAAAGCCGAGTCGATTGAGCAATGTCCGTTTGTCTGTCCGTCTGTCCTTCTGTATGAACACCTATTTTCGGAAACTATAATAGCTACAGTATTCATATTTGGCACGAACATTGCTGTATGGCCGATTAAGATTAAGTTTGTTTGAAATTTTGGATACCTGCCCTCACTCTCCCGCAATTGGGGATTTCTGTTTTAACAAAAAATTCAAATTTCAAAGATAGGAAATTGAGTTTTGGCACATATATTCACAATCACATTATACAGAAATGGTTTTTTCACATTTTTAATACCAGCCCCCACTCGCCCACATTTGGATACCAAAACTTCAAATTGGTATGACAGGCACAGTTTTAAAGGTAGAATATTCCGTTTTAGATCACATACGCATCTTTGAATCCACCATAGATTGATCCAAATTTTGGATACCTGTCTCCAATCCCCAACGTTGATTTAGCACATATATGCACATTCACATTATACATATACTGTCATTTTCACATTTTGGATACCTGGCCCCACTCCCCCACAATTGGATACCATGTTTTAAAATTGTCTTACCAGAAGCACTTTTGGATGCAGAACGTTGTGCTTAGGCACATATGTGCCGAATTTCTTAATACGCCACTACTACTTAATACGCTACTACTATATTCAAATTTTGGATAGTTATACCTGAAAGAACGCTGTGCTTTGGCACATATGAATTTCATTTCATTTCATTACAGATCTACTTTTATAATGATTACTGATATCATTGATCAATTATCGATATTAATTATCGAAATCGGAAAATCCATATCACACCGGAAATACTATTCTGCTCCAAAAATACTATTCTGTTCCGAAAATACTATACTTCCCCAAAAAACTAAACACAGTCCCTACTGTTGGATATTTTTTAATATATAAAAATTACTTTTTAAATCAAATAATAGAAATCTATTCTTTAATCTAATTGTTTTTCGATTACCGATTTCGATTGCCAACTATCGATATTTATTATAGAAATTGATTGTCGATAGTACTATGTCATAAACAATATTCTGCTCCGGAAATACTAAACACGAGGTCCCCACTGTTGGACCAGTCCCAGTTGAATATCTTTACTTTTAGTAGGGCTCTCCGATCGCGGGGGAATGGGAATGCGAAATTTCAAACAAACTGCTGCTTCGGCTATGTTCCTATCATAGAGACGGACAGGTAGACCGACTGATGGCTCTGTTGACTCAGTTTTACATCCTGAATATTTATATTTTTTAGGGTCTGTCACGTCTCCTTATGTCTGTTACGTACAAATCGACTTTGCATATAGTTAATAGACCCTTTTCTGCTTTTTAAACGCAGTATCTAAAAACAAATAAATTGACAGTTTAGGGCTAGTAAAATTATGTGTCAAATATATTCTCCCTGATGATCTGCCTTTTACAGACAAATCGACTTTACATATAGTTAATAGACTTCTTAGTGTTTTTTTATACATAGGAAATTATGACTAAGAATTTTCAGAGCAGTAGTGTAAAAGAAAATTTCCAACACTAAATAAAGTGAGTGAGTTCTCTCTCTCTCTTTCTCCTCCTCTGGTTGATGGTCGGTGGTCGGTGGTCAGCGAATCGTTACTGTGGATTGAATTGTATTTTAATAAAGCGATAGGAAACCTTTAAACCACGCAGTATAAGACGGTAAAACCGAAAATCAAATAAATATTCAAAAATAAATCTTTAGTTATGATGATTGTAAATATAGTGTATTTTATCACACATCAAGCTTTGTCTTCAATTCTTATAGTTCACAAGAACGATTTAATGTAAAAGGCGATCCGAAATCCACTCAACATATCACTGATTTGCAAATTGGTTATTTTGTTTGGTAAGAAACATAAAGGAATGACTTTTTATATTGAGTGCGTTATAGAAAAAGTTTTCGAAATTAAGGGGTATTTAAGGAGTTGGGCATTTATATATCTTACAGCTTTCAACTAATTTGGCATGCAAGACCAGGCCCGTTGCCTTTAATCAAATCAATTTCGCAGCATAGTTTTATGTGTACCATTTAAGTTGGGTTGCCTGCTTCTGCCTCTGCACTTGCGTTTGCTATGCCCCCTTTTCCTATCCTTTACTTCAATGCTGGTGGCCACTGTTGTTCGATTGCATTTCCGGACAGCGCACGAAAATATGCAATGTCTTTTTCATCATTTTGGTCTGATGGCTGCAACGTGGCAACAAAAACTTCTCATTCAACTGCTGTTGTTGCTGCTACTGCTGCTGCTGGTGCTGCTGGTCCTGTTCGTATTACTACAACAGCACTGCAGTAAGAAACACAATTCCTTTTGCTAGCTAAAGCTTCTGCATCTCTGCTTTTCCTTGCTTCTCTACCTCTCTACGTTCCTTCAATTTGAACCTCTGTGTGGTATGACATTTTTGTGCTAACAATTGAAGCATTCGTCTTTTAGTCGTTTGATGCCGTCGTTGTTTAATAAGGAGGCAAGTGTTAAATTTTCATTCTGACTCTAATAGTCTCAAATTTTATATGTTCGCTCTAGGATAACACAACATCTTGTTGCCTTTAGTTTGAAACTTTTCTTTAATTAAAAACTAAAGTAGCGTGTTTGACAATCAAATGAAATGGAACCGGGCATCAGAGAGGTAAAGACAAAGAGATTAAGGTTTATTCTTTAGGGTTTATATGTAAGGTTTTCGGTAGCTGGATCTTTTTCGCTTTATTGCATTGAAACCAATGTGTGTTTGTCTCAAATATCACAAATATCATTATGGCGTTCTCTGCAAATGCACATCAAAACTCTTGCCTGCTTGCCACGTTTTATGAGGTCCGGACAACACTTCAGAATGCATATTTCACTGTCTGTCTGGTTCAAGGTAATAAAATTTAAACATTTTGCAACTACAAAAACAACGCATATTAATGCTATGTAGTATTGTGCTCTTCCATTATAACCTTCGATTGTTTGTGCGCTCTTTTCAGCACATTAAAACTCCAACTCAAGTTCGCTTAACTCCACACTTTTCAACATATCATCTTCTGTAGCATTCGGCATCAAAGGAGCGTCATGGGTTTTTATGAGTGCATCATAAAAGAAGAACGCACAAGAAACACGAAGCGAACGCAAAAATAAAATTTTACTTAATATATTATATACGGAACATAGGATACACAATATGTTATGTTTCTAAAAATGTTTCACTGTAGAATATAATTGCAATGTCTGCCAAAAGCAATGGCTTGTTAAACAAATTTTAACAAATGGCGTTCCTATTCAACTATTAAAGAACTCATTTGACTCTGTAACGAATAAAACATGTCTGTAGAAATTACCAAATCAATACAATACAAATCAATACAGAATTATTCTTTAAGTAGTGGCACGGTCACAAAAAGTTTTACGAGTGTATAACAGTAGTCCAGTCGTTTGAGAAGCCTTCTCAATGCTTTTCAAATCAGCTCTTCAATTTTATGGAAACTCACACAACCACTCGCACTCGGTGGTGCCCAAACTCCCCTTTTGTATCTTAAATTTTCTATTTTTGTTTGACTGTAGTGCGGCAATTAATCTATTTATCGTCATTTTTGTTACGCATTTTTCTTAAAATATGAAAATATTGCACATCTGCATATAATAAAAAGTATTTCAATTTTCTTAGAGTTCTACGTTATATTTTTACAATTGTTTTGTAAATAAAGAATGCAAATTGTTGAATCAAAACATGAGCATTCGCTATATCGTAAAATTCTGAAACATTGGTTAATAGAGTCAAATAAAATGTTTCTGAAGGTCGAAATTTATTAATATAAAATACGTCGGTAATCGATCGTCTATATCGATAATCTATAACAAAATTTACCATTGTACGATTTAAGTGCTATAAGTATTGTTGTCTTCATTTCGATGGTAATTAGTATATGCCTCTCCTGAAGAAGTCCTTGTCATCAACAATTTTTTTCATTACCAAAAACAGATGGTAATCGCTTGGTACAATGTCCGGATAACAAGGTGGATACATTAAAACTTTTCGAACAAGCTCTGATAGCTTTTGATGAGTCACCAAAGATGTATGATCAGAGATTCGCACATTGAAACACGGTACAAAAGGTTCTTTTGAGATAACACATGAAGCACACATGGAGTTTTTTTTTTGTCAACTTGTTCGACTTCAAATGTCTATGGATGGTTTCAGTACTTAGTTTTAGCTCCTCAGCGATGCTTCTAATAGTCATATGACGCTCTCGATCCACGATTTCCATGATTTTATCCGTAACTACAGTCACAAGTCGTTCGGTATAGACTTCGCCCTAAACCGCCTGAACCATTGTTCAACTGTTTGAAGCGATAGTTTGTTGTCTCCTAATACGGAATAATCTTTCCACGAGATTCCGCAAAAATTTTTTTTTATCTTTAAAATAGAGTCTACTAGTATTAAGATTTAAAATTTTGGTATCCAATTATAGTTATATATTATATATATTATATATATCCAAAATGTGAGTAGATGTGTAATTTGATTGTGGATATATGTGTAAAAACAGAACCTTTTATCTTGAAAATTTCACCTGTTATTATAATTCTTAGTATTAGTAGGGCTCCCCAGTTACGAGGGAGTGAAGGATGGTATCCAAAGTTTAAAACAAACTTCATTTGGCTGCAAGCAAAAGCTGTGTTCTTTTCAAATATGAATTCTAAAGCTTTTATAGTGTCTGAAATCTGGGTGTTTATACAGACGGTTTCTCTTCATGATCAAGAATATATATACTTTATGGGGTCTGCCACGACTCCTTCTGCTTGTTACGTACAAATCGACTTTGCACAATGTTTATAGACCCTCTTGTGTTGTTTCCCCCTCGAAGAAAACTATGTTGACGAATAAGAACGATTTTTTTAAGCAAATGTTTATTTTTATTGGAAATCCCGGACCTTCTCAGCGCATATAGTATTGATATTGATGTATATTTTAAATAAAAATCACTTAACACTTTGTATACAAAAATAAACCGCAAATATTTTAAGTTTGTTGTTTTCTAATTTCCTCTGAATCGTCATTAAAGACACCAAAACGAGAATCTAAATCTAAAATCTAAACAAATCCCTTTTTAATTGCCTGGTCTGCTACTACAACTATTTGACATGCTCCGTTCCGTCTGCTATAAAAAAATACAAAATATAAATAGATTTCCATGCGAGTTTTAAGAGTTTCAGTCATAGATTCAGCTGCACGCTCTGTTCGGAGAGTGCTTCATCGTTTTTCCTTCCATGCCTCTATTCTCGTTATCGTCGATGGTTTGGCTTTTATTGCATATTTGTTATTTGTTTATTCATTCAGTTGGCATACTTGAATCTCGGAGGTTTTCTTTGCCCTGTGTTAGCTACATATATTTCGATACTCATTATTAAAATATTTAAACAATAAGTACAGTATATATAGTGCATATGTATTGAACTATGTAAATAAATCATTAATCATCAGTTACTAGAATTATAAAGCATGAATTTGTTTATTTTAGCATATTTCAAACTCGCTCGCTTTATGCGACGATTGAAAAAGTAACATGGTCGGATTCGTAAGTCGTAAATTATATTTTAAAAATCTTATTTTGCGTTATAAAATGAAAATAGCATTAGTTGAAGTTGAAGCATGTTTGCACCTTCGTTCCTATAAGGGGTGAAATTAAAAGCCAAGTTTTAAAACTTAGGCTGAGCTGACGAAGCATTGTACCTACTATAGCAACGAACACCGCAGTCGTCAAAGAAACTATAAAATTTGGGTTTATGAGCTCATAAGAGCCAAGAATTCTCTTATCTTTTTCAAAATGTTACTTAGCTAGGTAGTTAAACGGGCTCATAGCACACGGCTGCGCTTTCGCCCGGTTAGATTCTGTGCCTTTTAAATGGCAATACAATGATTTTAATGCGTTTTATGGCTTGGACGTTGCACCCATATGGTCACGGTGCTATTGTGATAGAAAGTTTATTCCATCGTTTATGTTAAAACCCAGAATTTATAGAATATTGAATTGCATTGGCTTGGTACTAGTGCATCTTACTTCATGTTCCAAATTATCTAATTCTATGTAAAATTTTCTTTTTCAGCGATAATTAAATTGAAGAACAGCGCCAAAAAATCAAGTCGGTTCCTGGAGCTGAAATTCCTTTGTCACAACAATATAATAATACGTATTTTAACTAAAGTCAATAGCAGTGGAAAGGCAATCGAACTATGAAATTCTGAAATACATTGTACATCGCAGCTTATTTCGTGCAAGCACAAAGCGAAATTTTCAAAACCGCATATCTCGGAAGAAAATTACTATAAAAATAAAATTCAAACCTCATATTAAAAAAAAAATTAATTCTAATATATTATTTCAAAAATTAGGTTTTTATAGATTTTTAACAAATTTCAAAAGTTATAGGTAAAAACTGAAAAATAAATGGAAGGTCATGTCACAGCTTATAAATAACAGAAATTCTATACTTTAATATGACATTTGAATTTAGTTTCTATTGTAATTATTTCCCGAGATATGAGGTTCTGATATTTCTCTTCCTTTGAATTTTATTTCTTTCGTAATTATTTTTCGAGAAATTTGAAATATTTGAAATTTCGCTTTATGCTTGCACTAAATAAGTTGTGATCCACTGTACGTATATATACAGTTTGAAAAATATACGAAATTATTATTATAAATATTAGCTATTATTAATTGAATTATATCATGAACGTTAAACATAACAAAAAAAATGTCCATAATATGTACTTGTCAAGTAATTCATCGGAAAATGCTAACTTTTTTGACGCATTAAGACCTAAGGTCAGTCTTGGAAGGCCAATGACTACTTACCAAGTTATAACATCATAATACACTACACTCGTAGTTTCCATGTTATGCATAAACGTCAAATAAATATTTACTCTGCAAAGAACTACTGGGAAAGTAAATATCGAAAGTCTCTTTCGTTAAGTTAGACATTACATAACATTTCATTATTATTTTAATAGCTGATGCTTATATTAACAATATAGAAAATCAAAAAATTGAAAAAGGTTATTTTTGTTGTTATTTTCAACTAAACACGAATTTCTTTTAATTTTTTTGTTTAAAAAAAATAGTGGACAAAACTGTACATATACTATGTACATATGTATGTAGTTGTATTGTCCAACTTTCTCGTATATTTTGTATTAAGAAATATTTAAAACTATATAAAGTAAAGCAGTTTCGGGGGTATTCGGATAAGCATTAAATTTACTACTTATTCAAATTGATCTCAAAAAAATAAATTATTCAACCAATCATAAACTGTTTGATGTTCTAGCATATTTAATAGATTCTTATTGCGATAGGATTTGCTTAAAACAATATACATACACATGTACATATAATATGTATAAAGAATAAAGCAACGAATACAGTGGATCACAGCTTATTTCGTGCAGCCATAAAATGAAATTTCGAAAGCTTATATGGTGTGAATTTCAAACGCCATATTAAGAGTGGAATTTCAATTACTTAATTGAAAAATAAAAAATATAGATTTAAAACAAATTATATAAGTAATAGGTAATAAACTAAAAAAAAAATAAGTGACATTTTATGTCACAGCTTATTTCGTGCACTCTGAGGTTAAAAACAATTATTGATGATTTATTTCGCCTTCATAATGCACAATGATCTTATGCAATGTATTGGGGATAGATTCCCATAGGTTACTGACATTAATGTCATTTTTATGTTATTTTACCCGGACATCATAGTTTGGGGAACACTCGGCCCCAAAATTGACCCCCAAAATTATTATAAAAGTAGAGTCTGAGTGTCATGCCGGCGGGTTGACCACTTCAAGTGCACCAACCCTAGTATAAGGAAGCAATAATCCTGTCATTTGATTTGGGTTATAGGATTGGCAGGAATTGAAACTGTCCCTTAATACAAGACCTTGTATATTCATCCAATCTAACATTAATGCCATTTTTAACGGATATCATAGTTTGGGGAAAAAAATTTTATTTCTTGTTTTTGTGTGTATTTTTATTTAAAATATGTCAATATGCTGACAATAATTAAATTTCGTATTTGGGGCGTTGACAATTGCTTTTTACAAGATCGGACAATTAACAATAGGTTTTGGTGTTGGATCACATCACTCCGGGTCCAGGGCGGTGGGGTGGGGGTTGGCTGTTTTCATCATGGGGGCTTGTTGCTGGGTTATGCGGCAGGTTGAGGGGATGCGTCCTCTTGAGCCTTCTTGTGGTGGTGCTGTTGTCGAGCAAGCCGATAGCCAGGTGGTTGGGGTGGCGCTCGAGCCTGGAAAGGTAGCCCGCACTGCTCTTCTGTATTACAGAAGAGACCCATGGGATTCCAAGCTGGGAGTGGATCGTGGCGTTGTCGTGGTGGGCGTTGCTGATCATCCTTAGCGTTTTGTTTTTCGACTGTTAAATAAGTCAGTAGTTCCATATGGGCTTGATGATGCTCTGGAACACCAGCATCTTCACCCTCAGCTTCATTTTTGATTGTTTGCCAATCAACCAGTAGAGCTGCTTGATCCGCTCCTAAGCTTTGCGTCTCTTCTTCAGAATATGTTTTCTCCAAGTCAAGCATTTGTCCAGCGTCATCCGAAGGTATTTGGGGGCTGGCTCTTATAGAATGACCGATCCGCCCAGGCTAACAGGAGGACATTCGCCTTTCCTCAGGGTGAATGTCGACTGAGTGGATTTGTCGGCGTTTATCTGAATGTTCCACCTCTGTAGCCACGGGTGGAGCAGGTCAAGCTGCCGCTGTATGCAGACTGAGGCGTCTTGCGGTGTGTGGGCGGTTACAAGAAACGCTGTATCATCTGCATACGTAGCGACGAGCAGCCCCCCGTCCCGCGTTACTGGCATATCGGCTGTGAACAACGTATAGAGGACAGGGCCGAGTATGCTGCCTTGCGGTACCCCAGCCCTGACATCCTTTACCTCGAAGCTGCGGTCTTGCAGGTAAAATCGAAGCAGTAGGAAGTAGGCTTGGGGGAGTTGCTGCTTGATCTTGTAGAGCATTGCTCTAACGTGGAGTGGGAGCGCCTGAAGCCAAACTGGTGATCTGGGATCAAACCAGCCTCGTCCAGTGCTAGCAATACTCTACGCTTGGTGAACAACGGTCTCCAAAATTGACCCCCCAAAATTATTATAAGAGTAAGTCTGGGGGTCATGCAGGCAGGTTGACCACATCAGCACAGCTTCAAGTGCACCAAGTCAAGTATAAAAAAGCAATAATTCAGTCTTATAATTTGGTCATAGGGTCGGTATCCTTTCATCTTTATTATTCCATCAATAAAAAATACATTTTCGACATAAAAGACCCATATGTAAGCCCGAACCCTGATGGAAAATGCAACAACCGCCGTGTATTTATAAAAAATCCAGCTCAATATGTTGGCATTTTCAGGGCTGATCGTCGTCAGTACATAAATATTCTCCTTGTGCATTCGAGTTGGATTTTCTTTAAAATAAACTACGTCTTCTTTCATAGTTTGGGTATAGTATTTATTTATGAAGTAAGGATAAAGAAAGGATATTCGACAATTAAAAAAATTGCTGCTTAGTGCTCAAGGTCTTGTATTAAGGGACAGTTAACCTTAAATCGGCATTAATGAATTAAGTCTTTGATCTTTATAATACAGACTTACTACAAAAGCGACGAAATAAAATCAGTAGCAAAGGATCTTACCCATTAGTAAGAAACAGAATTCCATAGAACTAAAGCTATGCATGCATCGCAAATGCTTGCATGAAATAAGCTGTGGTATAAAATTTCGATTGTTTTTTAGTTTATTATTTATAACTCTTAGAATTATTTTAATGTATAAAAATTACTTTTTGAATCAAATAATGGAAATTCTCTTTAATATGACGTTTAAAATTCTTTCCTACATAATTATTTTTTGAGATATAAGGTTTTAAAATGTTGGTTTATGGCTTCACGAAATAAGCTGCGATCCACTGTAAATAGTAATCCTTCAGGAATTTCATATAGATTAGATACTTATAAAAACCAAAAATCCTAAAACGATCTAATATATGAATAACTAACACGATTGCATATGCATATGCGTGCATAAATACATACATATGTATGTACTTATTAAATAAAACATATTCTAAGATTGCACAACTTATGCATTATATTTTAGAATTAGAACATCAAAAAAGGCAAAAAATTAAAGCATTTCAAAAATAACATTTATTCAATCCATATAATGATTTTTAAGTCAAGATGAGATTATATCTGATTAAAACGAATCAATTATGTTTCTATTAAAATATTATATTTCATTGGGCTGTGCGCTGAGACGCATACAAAGCATGCAAATTGCGTTATTGTGTAAAATGTAAGTATATTTTTGTTTTATAAAAGGACAACAACAAAAAACACATTAAAAATCATTTTCACTTTTTAATTTGTCATTTCATTTAATGGTTTGAATAATAACATGGTATACAATTATACGTTGTAGTGTTTATAAATTAAGATCGGCTATAACCAAAAATATTATGCTATTTAAAACGTAGTTGAATCAATAATGAATGTTTAAAAATATTTATGCTAAAACTTTGCTCTAAATATAAACATATTGAACGTATCTTAACAATTTAAATATAACTTAACCTCCCATTTTAAAATATTCTATAGTAGTTACAATGTAAAGCGAAATTAAAAATAAAATACATTGCTTCAAAACTATGTTAAATTATATGCGTAATGATTAAAAATTTTATTCATTTATACTTGCACGACTTAAAAAAAACAACTTTAGTATATATACTCGAGTTTGTAGGATCCTAAATACAGTTTATAGGCAAAAGAGACCTTTCAGATCATCAATGGAAAGTTTTGAGGTAATTTTGCCCGTTAGTAGTCCATCGGCCATTTCTAGCTTACGGTCTTGGAGTCTCTTAATGCGTTCCTCAACAGTATCCAAGCAAACTAGTTTATAGATTACTACATTTTTTGTTTGTCCAACACGATAAATACGATCCTGTGCTTGTGCTTCCAATTGCGGATTCCAATGCAGGTCCAATAATAATAAATGATTCGCACCAATTAAATTAAGGCCAACGCCACCAGCCGTCAAAGAAAGCAACAAAATGCGGTTGGCATTACCTGAATCGTTAAACTCCGTAACAATATTTTGGCGATTTTTAACAGGAACAGTACCGTCCAGAGACAATGTATGAAAACCTTCCTTATTTAACATGCCACGCAATATATCTAAAACTGATTTCCATTGAGAAACTACTACAGCTTTATCATGATTTTTATATACGCAAGTCTTAAGTATTTCTAATGCCATCGTCATTTTTGATGATGGGCGATTCAAATTAAAAACAGCATTACCACGCTTTAGCACATTTTTAGATGCCTTGGTTAATCGTGATTCATTTGCACCGTTTTCGTTTGAGCAGTCACCAATGGCTAATTTATTCAGCTGTGCCAAAAGATCGACTTCGAATAATTCGTCATGCGATTGGTCATTGGGCAATTCATCAGTAGATTCTTCCTCCAGTAGCTAAAATTAAAAGCGATGATACATAACATACATATAAATTTACCCATTCAAATTCAACTGTAGCGTAATTTTTTCTACTTTGTACTTGCTACCCTGCGATATAATTTTTTCAAATAGAAGTTAAATATAATTTAAAATATTACAATTTATGCATTTATAGGACACTTTTATTGCGCTTTTAAATAAAGCATGGTATAGGCAAATTATATTTAAGTACATACCGCATCTATAAGACCTGGGTGACAACAGATCTGTCTCAAACGAAGCAAAAGAACCAATATTTCATGCGACTTAACAACTGTGCCATGTCCGGCCATGCGTGAAAATTTCTCATGCATTTTATAATAAGCCCCATTGGGATCTCCTATTTGATTGCACGTGGGTTTGTTGGCATCACTGACAAAGTTGCAAGTCGATTCTTTTTCTGCACGTTGAAACAAAAATTGGGCAAAAAGAGTGCGTGAATATGTCATAACTTTTTGGTAGACATTCATTTCGTCAGTGTCGAGAGAAACTTCAATTAAACGTATCTCTTTGTTAGGCATACGGTTTAGCTTTCCTTTGGATTGTAGTTGCGCCTTAGTCCGTCTAAGCATTATGGTCTTCATCAAAAGATTGAGACGTTCCTGTCCACCAGCGCTTTTATTATCAATCCAGCGCTTCCACATGACCAGATCATCAAACGGTTTGCAACGCAAATATTTAAGTAACGCATAAACATCAATCTCTTTATTTTGAATGGGTGTGCCGGTGAGAGCCCAACGGTATTTACCACGCAATTCACTGACAGCGACTGATGACTGCGCTTTATAATTGCGCACCACGTGAGCCTCATCTAAAATAATGCGGCGCCATTTAACACCAAAAATTGTACCACAAGTCTTGAATTCTCTGGTCACAATATTATACGTAGTGACCACTATGTCGAAGCCACATAAATATTTGCCTTTTGATTCACGATTTTGGCCATGATGCACACAAACACTAAGTTGATGGCGGGATACTTTGGAGGCAACTTCAGCCTCCCACTGACCCAGCAAACTTGCGGGACAGACAACAAGTGTTCCACCATTGCATGCTATAAAACATACATTCTCTAATTAATTGAATTAATTTACTAAAAGTCTCCTGTTCTTACGGGTTTCCACGTGATCACGTACATCCAGTTCTTCATCAGTGCTGTTGGAATCAACAGATTTTTCATTTTTCTCACATTTTTTACGAGCAAGCACTAAGGATATTATGGTAAGTGTTTTACCAAGGCCCATATCATCACCTAAAATACCACCACGTGGACGTTGCTGTTCCCTCCAGGACATCCAAGCCAGCGCATGCTTTTGATGATCCATTAGCTGCACCTTTAAGCCTTTTGGATCATCGGCCAGTACAGTTTCCTCCGGGCAGCTCTTTAATGAACTGTGCAGATCCTAAATACAAAAATATAAGTTAAAAAGTACAATAATAATTACATAAAAACTACAACAATCAATGAGCTTAATACAACCTTTAGCGAATCGAGAGTTAGTGCCTTCTGATTGTTAAAAGTGGCGATACGCTTAGTGCCTGCGTGCGTTGGCTGTAACGCTGTAACCGCAGCAGACAGTGTATTCCAGTCGAGTTCTTCGTCCACTTCAGCTGCAGTTCCGCCTTTTGTCGTCTTTGAAGCTCTCTCTGATATTAACGGCTGAATAACCAGACTATCCAAGTATTTTGTTTTTAATGAAACTTCATTGCGCAGTATATTGATGCGACGGAGGATCTGGATACCGTTATCATGCAGTTTTTGAGCCACCATATCGTACAATTTAACTGCTCCATTTAATTCAGTACGAATCGTTGCTAGCTTAAGAAACTCTTTTTTATAATACATTAACGAAACATACTGTTTGGGCAGTTCTTCTTGAGTAGATTGCTTCATTAACATCACCATCTCAATGGGTTTAATAGTTTTAGTAGGTGCCAAGTTCTCTATCACTTCTTTACCATTTCCGCCGTCGGAACTGATGGATATAGATAGCACATCACTGTCAGAGGAATTATCAGGTTGGAGAAGTGGAAGCTGCGTGGATTGCAGCGAGTCCTTGATACTATTTTCAAATTTGTTAGCATAACCTGGTGAACTACGGTGATTGCCAGCGTCATTACATGCATTTGGTGGCTCCTCATCACTGTAATCAATTTCACTGGAGTCATCATTAAGATCACTCGAACGCACACCTGTGATGCTTAGTCGCGTGCTCGGAGACAATGCGCGCCGTTCCATACGATTTTCTTCTTCACTGTCCGAGGAAAAGATTTTAGCGCGACGCCTTCCAGATTTCGTTCGGACTTGGAGAGGACTATCCTCCTCCTCGTTTTCAGTGTCTTCAATAGTTACATTTTCACTAGTTCCACTATTATCTGCTTTCTGATTAGCAAAGCTTGGTGTAGAGTATGCTTTTTGATATAGAAAACAGAAATACCATGATATTGAACTTAACAAATTTTTTACTATTAATCACCTGTGCTCTGGCTAATATATATAGCCTCTTTATCAATGCTACAATCGCTTTTTTGCTTAGACATATTTATTAGTAGGATCTGATCCACAAACGATTTGGGCGCCAGGAAATTTCAACCTATTCTAATAGCTTGTTTTCGACTATTAGTTGAATTAAACTTATCGAGTTATCGAGTAAAGTGTTAAATTTCATCAAAATATCCACGCATCTTTAGCATTAAATTATAAATCTTTTGAATTGACTACTGAAAGAATCAAATAAATCATAACAATTATGACAGCAAAAGTTAAATTTTTAAATTAAATAAATAAAAAATATCCAACAGTAGGGACTGGCCCGACAGTAGGGACCCTGTGTTTAGTTTTTTGGGGCAGTATGGTCT
>JBANCZ010002812.1:0-14461 GCA_037040025.1 Sphaerogastrella javana
GTATATACATTATAGTTTAATCCATTTATTAGTAATATCTATTCCGATTAAGTGTAATACCCTTAAAAGCAAGTGTACTTAGTCGTTATAAAATCTGGGGAGTTTGTGGAATGGGGAGTATGGAAATGCATCAATAACAAGTACAAAATCTGGTCAGGCTACAGAAACATGAAACAAAACAAGAATGAACAAATCTAAGCATCTTTTGTGGGGGGAGTACATACTCACTAAAATTAAATTTAGATCTGGCTAAATTACGAATAGAAATTTTTAATGAAATTTTGTTTTCAACGTTTGGAATGAAATAATATTAATCGAATAACGTAATATATTGACATATGTTGAACTAAACTGGGCTGAGTTCTTCCACAGAGGACGAAGGACGTAGTGGACATGGATGTGGGCGTGAACTAGAGGCGCACGACACCAGGTGTAACTAGAAACGATTACAAATAATTTTAAGTGCACATTTAGACATAGACATGAATACAACAAATTTCGTAATTCTCATTTAATGAAGTGGACGGATATGATTTTTAAATACTAATGCTTTGAAGAAGCGTACGATACAGGACATTTTTTGTTTAATAAACAAAATTTGAAGGATTTAACTTTTCAGGTAAGTATGGTTTAGTACATAGTAAACTCAAGCAGAAAAAAACATTATAGGCATGTTTTGAATTCAATTTTTCATAAATTTATGAATGAACCGAAACCTGAGAATTCAGAACGAACCTAATGTTGCAAGTAAATACAATTTGAAAGTGTATATGGTAATTATTGGGATTAGTGGGTAAATTTTAAGTTGCTTTAAAAAAATATATTTTAGTTAAAAGTTAATAGTAGTTCCCGATTCAAAATATTTGCATCGTGAATACTACGGTTATTTGGTTTGATACCTAAACTGGCAGAATTTCCGATCGATAGAAACATTTGGATTTAAGTAGTATACGAGTAACATATGTTGTATGTCTTTATCTTTTGTACTTTGTTGATATATCGCGAGAGTTGTGTTGATCTTGGTAATTGGTATTTAAATAGTTATAGCATTGTCGTAAAGGAACCGGGTATGTCTCGTGCTGTGAATGCTGTGAAGTGTTTGCATAAAGAATAAGAAACAATAAATACAAATAAAGAACGAAAAATGTCAAAATACAAAAAGGACGTAATTCTAATGAAGCTGTGAGATAAATGTAAAAATTCTTATAATAATCAATTAAATTTAATGAGCTCTTAATAGCGGTAGAAATTTATTATCTTAGATGTGCAATTTAATTAATTCATTATTATCAATATAAGTTAAAAACTATTCTATATTTTGATTTGATGTTTCCCCTAACACTCACAAAAATAATTTACAAATATTAAATCTAGTTCATTTAATACAAAATTTAAAAAAAAACCGAGATATTCTTTAATAAAATAAATCTCTCTGAATAAATTATCTTACAACGACTAAAAAAACTCGCTGCTTCATTGCAAATAAAGATTTGTGTATTATTTATTGAGTTAATGTCGTAAAGATAATATATCCCTAATTAAAAATCATATATTTACAAAAATATAATGCGAAATGAGTAAAGGAAACCAAGCCATGGGTTCAAAAGGCAAAGTATATAATTCAGAATCGTAGATGAAAGAAAATAAACAAAAAACTTAAGTCAGTAATAAATGAAATGATTGTATTGAATGATAAGCTGATCAAGGTAAAGAATATTGTATATTTTTGTTTGTTTAGTTAATACGTCTAAAATTCTATGTGAAATATATATAATTTTAATTACATTTAAAAGTTATTTGATATTGCTTAAAATTTTACTTGAAATTACGAAATTGTTTTAATAACTTTAGCATTTCTATTATTTAAAATATAGTTTGAAATTATGGTAATATACGAAAATAGAACAAAATACCGAAAGGAAGGAAAGGAAAAGAACAGTTGAATTTACCTTGGTCCCAATCGAACTCTCTATCCCAATCCCTTTCTCGCTCTCTTTCCCATTCGCGTGCTCTCTCGCGCTCCCACTCCAAATCTCTTTCTCTCTCTTTTGAGCTACGATCTCTGTTAAATTCTCTGTCCCAATAGTCACGTTCATTCTCCCGTTCTCTTTCCCTACTGTCACGCTCACGATCCCGTTCTCGTTCACGATCCCGACTACCCTCACGCTCGACAGTAGCCATTTGTGGCTCTTGAGGCTCCTCAAACTCCTCGCCATCAACTACGGCGGCGGAGACGCGAATGCGAAGAGAGAGCAAGAAGTAGCATCGATTGGTATTTCAAATCGTTTTTTTTTTTTTTTTGTTTGATTGTATTCGGTACAGTCATGGGAATTTAAATTTAAGAAAGACAAATTTTAGAATTGTATTTGGTTGTTGTACGAGTATTAAAGTGAGTATAAGTATGTGAAAACAATCGATATACCGATAAACGGTATATCGAATGTATTAATGCATGTTTTATGTATGTTTTGTAACAAAAGAACCAAACAAAAAAGAGGATTTAGATGTTAGTCTGATATGTAGTATAGATCTTAATTTCTTTCATCTTAATTTTAAACTTTTTTTTTTACATTTATACGCCGAAAAAATATTTGTATTTTTATTGTTTATGTTTTTTTTTTTTTTTTTTTTTTTTTGTTGAGAGACAGTGGATAAAGTGAACTGAATTTATTGATTACAATTTTTAACGACTTTCAGCGAAAGGGGGGAGTAATACAACGAGACGAGTTCGCGTATGAGAATGACTATGCGCTCATATTGAATGATTCCCATTATAAGTAAAAACTCTCTGACTTTACCTGGTGGTGTTGGACCCATGCGCGCTTGTTGCTCAGCGGACGGCGATGCTGACGCCTCCGGCAGCGGCCTGGGAATCGTTGAAATAATGTCGCTTAGATCTGGATGTGTGGCCTTCCAGTAAGTCTGTATAAAGTGAAGATATAACTTGAATCATTTTCTATATACGGTACACATGTGAAATAGAAACGTTCATGGAATGCAAACAAAAGTTAAATGTAAATGTGGGCTTCTCAAACCCATAGTGTCATTTCTTTGATTACAGGATCATATCAATGACCATCTATTTCACATATGTTAAGACATGAACTGCACCAACCTCCAAGTATTCAGCGATGTGTTCACAGGCGTCTTCCAATTGGTTCTCGTCTAAGATAACATCGAACATTTCGGGTGGACATTGGGCTAATTTTTCAGCGGCAACCATTTGTACGGATAAGTTTTTAGCTTGTGATTTGCCCCGTGATTTGATTAAACGCTGTAAAACCTGTAAGCAAATGGAATGAAATTCGTTATCGAAATGATAATAGAAAATTGAACTGGACTTACCTTACTACTACTAATCTTTAAGTACACTATTGTTGGCGCTAATGAAGTTTTCGCTAATTGTGACGGATGATTGATTGTATCACAATCGAGTACGACCAGCTGGAGTGAGCGTGCCAGCTCAAAGATGCGCTCGATTTCCTCCTGTACCTTGCCGAGACAATCGGAACGACTGCTCGAACGCTCCATGATGGCACGCTTCGATGGATTGTTCATGATGGAACGCTTTGCCAAGGATATATCGGCCATGACGCGCGTTATTATGATGCGACCCTCAAAACGATGCTTCAGAAAATCGAAGAGTGCCTTCTGCATCATATCGGTTACCTCGTAACCCTTAAGGCTTGGACCCACTAAAACAACGGGACGCATCGATGGCACCACATCGTATGGGCTGGAGGTTTCCTGTTTCTTGAAGAATGGCTTTCGTTTCTCCTTGTTTGGGGGCGTGGCCAGTGGTGCCTTGCCATGTCGTCCTGGTCCCATGGAATCTGATTCGTCACCTGATTCGTTAGTATCATCGCAAACAAATATCCGAAGAGAGAGAAAGATAATGGCAACGGATGAGCGATACAATGAATTTTATGAAACGATTATCGAGCGCTACAAGTTGCCAAGCCAATTTTACAAACAAAAATCGTTTATTTTTTTTTTAATTTAATTTTTTTCTTTTATATGTACAAAATATACTATATAATTTGTCTAAAAATTTAAATTTACAAAAATTTATTTAGTTTGTGTGGGTGATTGGGTGTATAACAGTGTTGGGATTCTTAGCAAGTGCTCCAATTACAGCGATTTATTGCAACTGTACCACGCGACATCAAATGCTGTGTTGAAATGTCAACTCGAGGGTGAAATCTCTGACCAAAGAGGAACAATATCTTAAGCTAAGGAACTGTATGTATATGAAAGTGGCTGATAGATTGATCGACACTGATGAGTGTGGGAAAACAAATGTCAGGTAATAATTCATTGAACAAATCTAACCACTACAATCTTGTATGTGTTTATAAATGTATAGAATATTCACTTTTATAACTATTTATTCAAATTGTTCAATTTTTAATTTAAAAAAAAAAAATATAGAGTACATAGTTTATTCATTTCGATTGCAAATATTTGGTTCTCATTATATCATTGTTAGGAATGAAGAGTCCAAGCTTATATGAAACATGAAACTACTTTAAAGTGGGGATAAAAACAAAAAACTATTTCTAATTGATATATTACAGAATATTTACAAGATTTTACAACTTGCTCTATGCTGGATATTAATTTTTATCAATTTATTAATAACTTTTGAGAAAATACCAGAAAATTGTTTTATTTTTGCTTATCCCCGGACAGAAAGTATTGTTATGGCTAGCATCACAAAGGAATCTACAAAGCGTTACGATATTGAAATGATTCTGAATTGAAGATCAAAGCTGAAAACTGATTTTCATGATGTGGGTGGACAAACCTTGTTTCTTGCGTGGTGTTGTACTATAGGGGTCTTTGGAAGACGTTATTATCACACAGTTGGTATTATATATTGTTATTATTATTGTTGTTGTTGATGTTAGTATTACATGTTTTGTTGTTGTTGTTGTTGTTGTTATTATTGTAGTAAGAGTTGTTGTTGTTGTTATTACGTTGTGTATTAAGTAAAAGAGAGTTGAGTGCTGTTAATAGGATTTTATATATATTTCGTTGCTAAAACTTTCTTGTAAGTATCAGTTGATAGGAAAGTTTGAAGCAAACGTGCTCTATAAGAAATTTGTGAGTGTGTTCGTCGAGTTTGTGAGTGGTAGTAAAGTGTTGGATCATGCATGCAACAAATAGTGTTTAGATATAATTTGGAGAAAGGGGAGAGCTACGTAGTTTGAGTGAACTGGTAGGACTTCCTAATTTGCAGTGTCATTATATGTTTGGATGTAGCATGATATAATAAAGAACACAAAAAAAATAACAAAAGTTACAGAGGCCATCTGTCTTTGGGCCGTGTTATCTGTTTTGTTTTTGGATTTTGAGTTTGCCAGAAGTCGGAAGCTACTCTCTATATAAATACTGATAACAGTTCGTCCTACGAAGCGATAGTATACGATTGGTCGGACGGCCTTAGCTGGTTGAAGTTGTGTGTACGAATATTGAATAGACTTGATATTACGAGTTTCCGATGTATGCGCCCATTGGCAGGGGCGTACCTTTTTGGGAGATATTCACGGACTTTGTTGCACGCACATGTAGAGTATTTAGTAGTACTAGTAATAGTAGTTGTTGTGGTATATATATATATATAAATATATATATATATTTGTATTTAGTATGTACGGTATTCGAATACGTTTACGATTACGGGAGGCACGTCGGATATCATTGTTTTACAACATATATTAATACGGTATAAAACAAACGTTGAACTTTACATTGAAAACACTCGTACAGAACAGAACAGAAGAGATATTATTAACTTTCGATTAGAAATTAAACGAACGTTTATACGAAATAAAACCTCGCTCATAATAACAAAATCAGGAGTATGAAATGTGTGTCATACCAGGTGTAGGGGGTGTGCTACCTCGTGGTGGCTCCTGACCTGCTTGTCCAGCACCAAGATTCCCACTAGATGAGCCCTTTGTGCCGTACAGTCTTGAGGGTCTTGTTTGATTCTATAGCCATAAACGAAATCATTACGATTAAATATCGTCTCTTATTGACTCTAAATATCATTCTAGACTCACCTGCATGCGAATGTTGTCTAGCTTAGCGGGGCTGGGTATGAAGCCCACATCACAGCCTTCCTTAACCAGTCTGCCGATCCACCAGTTATTGTCAAACTTCTCCTTGATGTGCAGAAACTCCCGTATATCGAATGAAACAGCAGCACCCTGTACAGGTGAGTCATCATCGATGCTAGCATCGTATGCTACGTTTGTTCGCACTGCGAACGCTACTGGTTTGTTCTACATTTAAATAGATCAAATATAGATTAGTATCTATATTTATATAGGTTCAATGAGGTCGTCTCACCCTTGCTTTATCCAACTGGCCTGCGGCCAAACGTTCCTTGTCTCGCCGAAGCGATTCCTTTTCCTCGTCTAGCGACAGATCGGATGACGGTTGTGAGTAGTTCGAGTCGGCAGAACCCTGCAAGGAAACAAACCACATAAAATGTTTAATAACAATTAAATACTCAAGCAATTGATCTAATTAATCATTTCCTTATGCATTTGCTATTAGAAACAACATCATTATCATATATTTCTCCACAAAGCGTTTATATGCCCAATTCTATTGAAAATTCCAATTTCATTGGCAGATTTCCAAAAGGCTTTAGGTCAGAGAGTATACTGGGAAAACAATGAAATAAACTATAAAACCAAAAGTTTATTTCACATTCTTTTTCGGAAAAGATAAAGTACAAAATATTGAAAATTTGCATTTAAAATTATGCAGCATTATGTAAATTACGTACGGGTAGAACTAAGGTATATGATATGATGACATATTTATCTATCCATAGAATATTTGCTTTTAAACCTGTCTATTGGGTGAGTTTTAGTTTAATTAGTATTAGATATACAGGTCAAATTGAAAACTGTAGGGCATTATATTGTCTGGTTTGCCTATACTATACTGTTTGTTTGTTTTTAAGAACATGTGTGAATATTTTCGTTTATAATATAGTGTACTATATATACATTTAAAGCAATCTGCAACTATACTAAATACTGAAAAACTTTTGTACTACTTTTGCTTGTGTTTTTATATTCATTCAATCAGTTCAGACATATTTTAATAAAATTTACCAATATCTTAATTTTAAGCATAATGAAAACTGAATATAAATGTATAGATATGCATATATACGTATACCGAATAACCAGCTTATATAGGTATTAGAAAATTTGGTTTAAACACCTGTGTGAATAGTTTATTGTATCCGCTTTGGTAGGATGGAATTGCAAGGCCAAATCGAGATTCTCGATGTTGGCTGCCCTGTATGGAAGGAGCATCTGTGGAGGGTGCGCGTTGCACCATGGGCTTATCAGCCCGACAATCTTCTTCGAATGAAGATATTTTGATGATGTTGTACTCCACACAGATGTAAATACCACAGCTGATTGGCAATAGCCGATAACCGATAGCCGATAACGTACAGTGCCAGAAAGTTGGAGAATAACGAAGTAGAAGAAGAAAAAATAGACGAGAATGTGCAATCGAATGATGACGCGATAAAGATGACGAAATGATGTATGTGGGACGCGGCAAGACCCTGTTCATTCCACACAACAAAACCAACAAGCTTCCTGTATAAATAACTGTTGTTGTTGTTGTTGTTGTTGCTGATGATGCTGTAGGATTCACAATGTTGGAGCGCAATATGCAATCTGCATAGGGCCAATGCTCGAAATACTGTTGGAGTGTGTGTGGGTGCGAGTGCGATAGAGCGAACAATAGAGTTGCTGCAGGACGAACAAAGGGAGAGAGCAGAAGTCTGGAAGAAGTAGGAGAGAGGCACCGAGTAGAACGGCACGAAAACGTTGAATGGCAAATGTTAAGAATATATATGTATATATATATATATATATGGAAGGCACACACACACACACGCACGCACGCTTTAACTTCCGCCGCCGCGAACTTCTTTGAGGGGTTTACGGGGTTTTCCCCACTTGCGAATCTCTTCAACCAAAAAAAATCTCTGTACGCTTTTCGTTAATTTCTTTTCGCAATGCGTTTCTACGCCGTATTCGAAACCGTATTGACGCCTCCGTTCGGAATGTCTATGTTGTTGTTGTTGTTGTTGGTGTTGTGATTGTGAGTTGAGTTAAAAATAGGTACTCAGTTTGCTCTAGTAGTCCGTCTGTCAGTCTCTACGGCCGTCTGTCAGTTGACCCGCAAATACAAGCGGATATGTTGCTCATTTCACTTTTTAGTATTTCGTTATATTTTCTCGCTTTTCGCTTTTGGCATGCACGCAAATTACTGGAAAACCTCAAAAAGGAGAGTTTCAACTTTATTTCATTTCTCTTTGAATTTTTGCTTTTGGTTTTTCCTTCCTTTCTTTCTTTCGTGATGTTTGCGTGGCTGTTTTGCTTTTTCCTTGCTTTGCTTTGTTTGGATTTCGGGGGATTTTTGTGTGAGGGGGCGGATTAACTATGGGCAGACTTTTGTTTAGTGATTTCAATTGTAATTGCAATTATATTATTGGTTATATGATTTCATGTTGAACTTAATTCATTTCATATTTCGATTCGAATAAAAATACACGCTCCCCCGCGTTCAACAATCAACACTCAACATTCAACGGCTCGACGGCTCGACGCACAACGCTCTCAACATTCACTCGAACTCAATTCCGCAAGCAAACTGAATCGTTGCTGTATTTGGAATACACGAAAATTTTTTGTTGTTTCGTTTCAGCGAACGAAGCACAACTTGTGTAGAGTTTCCCACATAGTTCCAGTGCGTAAATGTTGTTGTTAGAGCGCGCGTGCCGCTCACATCTCTCCACTCCCTTCTCTCCATTCCCTTCTACACTGTGAGAGCTTCCACTGTGGATATATTGAGCATACAACTGCAAATGATTCAATGAGTACTCGAATCCGAGTACAACTGCAATTGCTCGCACAATAAATGAAATGTAAACAACGAAACGAGGCACGAGTAGCAAAAAAAAAAGAAAGGGGGAAAAAAAGGGAAAAGGAAAATGTGTTCTTGGCCAACTTGGAAATTCAAGTGCAATGGCAGCAATTTGCCTCACTGTGCCAAGCGGCAAAGTTGTTGTTGCAGTAATATTCGAATGTGTGCCACATATTGTTGCATTGTTGTTGCGCATACTTTTTGAATGATATGACACATTCGTTTTGTATTTATCGAGTAAATGATTCCTTTGAAAAATCACCGAGAGTTTTGCGCTCTTGGAAAATCGATAAATGTCTAAATAAAGTTAAAGGTCGTCCACCTGTTGGTTGATTGCGTTCACCACTTACGGTACATATAAATAGTTCAAAGAGGTTACGGATTGCAACAATTACAAGAATATAGTGCTATTAATAAATTACAATTACAACATTGTTGACACTCGGAGAATTTTACTTTAAATTTTTAAAGGGTATAGAAAGAAGTTTTTCAATTGATGTATAAAAATTATAAACAAATATGTCATATAGTTGTGGCAGAAAACATCAGACATGATGATGGTAACATCGAAAAAACAAAAATTTAAATTGTTGGCAAGATCAACGTTTCATTCCAATCTGAATTTACCATTCCGACTGGCCAGATTCTGCTGCATGAGCAAGAATATATTTGTTGATGTATTTTGGAAATTTACAAATAATTTGGTATATCAGGAATATACAAAAATGTTAAACATTTCCATTAAAAATAAATAAAAAACATGATTTGAATGTGTTATCGCTTCTGAAAGCGATACATAGGCATGCATTATAACGTAAACATTCCAATGTCTATCGCCATAGATGCAACGAGAGGAAGAGCGATGGCGAGAGTAGGAAACTTTTAACTATTTCCAGATGAGCGCGCATACACCGTGACAGTGAGAGGAAAAGAGCGAACAAGAGAGAGAGAGAGTGAGAGAGAGGACTCGAATGCAAAAATTCTACACTCTTTGATGCGCAGGCGTCAGCTTTTACGGTTGAACGGAGAGTGCGCTATGTTTCTGACATTGTTTCGTTTCGTTTCCTTTCCTTTCGTTTCGTTACGTTTCATTTCATTCTGCTCTTGTTATTACTTTGACTCTTTCTCCTTTGCGCATATGTGTCCCATTGTTTTGTGGTGTATAAACCAATGCCAAAGACAAAATAAAGAAAGAAAGAAAAACGCGAATGCGTTTGCTCCCCCGTTTAACCTTTCAGCCGTAGACCAATTCAAACACTCGATAAGCAATTGGGTCGCAAAGGTATCAGTTGTCGTATTATTGTTTACCTTTTGTGCTTTACGTTAATTCCCTAAATGTGGGCCACCGAGTAATGAACTTGTCACACTGTGCATCTCCCTCACTCACTCTCTCTCACTTTTTGCCCACCAAATTTCACCTTCACCACAGCCGTAATAGCCGGCGACCCACCAACCCAACACTCTTGCTCTTGTTGTTGTTGCTACTGTCAGAAATTGCAGGCCTTAGCATTTTTACATTGACCCCCGCTTATTCGATTCGCTATCTCGCTCACACTCGGTCCACATCCATCCACATTTGCTTTGTATGCAGTCGTTCAACTCTTTTTACAGCTGATGCTCTGCTTATTTACCTTCAACTGGTGGATTACCTAGGCATCAATCTAATTAAGCTATATGCAATTTCGGGGAAGTATGCTGCGTCATTCAGGAATTTTGAATAGTTCACGTTAAAAAAGAACCTCTTCGTAGAGCAGGGAAATCATCGATAGGACTATCGATAGTGTCAATAGTTTGCAGAGGGTTCGATATCTCGATAGTGCATTCTAAACAGTGATGCATACTAATAACCAAAACGATAAAGACAAAGTAATAATAATACAATTTGTAGATGTAATAATAATACAATTTTCAATGATAATAAATCACGTTTTATTTATTTTTTTGCTTTCCGAATTCGTTATTTGTATATTTTCATTCATTTCGGTAGAAGTATCGGTAGTATATTTGTTTTAAACTATTGTAATTAACCCTATCGATTGGCGCTACTATCGATAGTACTCCAGTTGTACCTCTTCTTGTGCAATCTGCATGAAGACTGCCTTAAGTTCAACCTTGACCCGCTCTTATTCTATGCACGATTAAATGTGGATCGTATGTTGGTTTGCATTGAACTGTTACGTTCCAGCAAGCATACAGTCACAGACAAAATTAAAGGCAATGCTTGAAATAATCAAAATGCCTTTAGAAAATAAGGAATACAAAATGTATAGTTATATTAAATACAATGAAATAGTAATAACTATTGCTCTAACTTTGATTGTTGTTATACTAAGTTCTTTGTGTATTTCATTGTTGTACTCAATATTTACTCGACCAACAGCGAACTGTAAGAACTGCAAGCAGACATAGAAAGAGCGACAGTAACAGAAAGCAAACAGTTCAAGTTTAATGGGAGAGCAGCAAAATGGAATGCAGAGAATGTAAAGAGCAGCTGATCAGCAGACATAGAAAGAGCGACAGAGACAGGGAGCAAACCGTTTGATGGGAGAGCAAGCGTATAAAAATAAACGAACCGGGCCAAACAGCAAGAACTCTGAGCGGTTTGAGGGTTGCTCGAACGGGTCACTTATCGGATTCGGGTATTTAAATGTGTGGGAGCATGATCGAACATGATCGAGCATGATCCTCTGATCGATTTACCACTTACCCGACGGTTTTTATTCCGAAAGGGTTTGTAAGACTTTGCCTTGTGTTTGGCGCCCAGATGCAGCTTCTTCATCTTGACCGATTGGCGTTGCCTTCTTCGTGTGTGTGGTGTATTTGACTGTGGTGAGTATTTGCGTGCGTATATATATATATGTGTGTGTGTGTGTGTTTGTGGAAGGTGTTGATGTGGCAGCTGTTTATAATCGAACAGCCAAGGGTATCAACCACTTGACGATGGCGCGTTATAAATTATGCAATCATGTTTGTGCCACGCATAACCGCAAGCAAATAAATAATCTAAAGAAACATAAACAAACACTCAGGCGAGATGGCCAACTGACTTGATGGCCATCATTAAGCACACGCACACACACTCACACGATGACACTCGCGCACACACATAAATAATCCAATAATCGTGTAATCGTATAACCGATTTAAGGGGCAGACGAGCAGTCGACGGGTCTTGAGACTCAACCGTTAACTGGGTCAACCGTTTAGCACAACATTAGACCCGAGATCGCACAGATTTATGGGATATATCGCATATTGTGGGTCAGCACTTGCACTCTATATGATTATTATTATATTTTGGTTGCTATGGATTTCGTTTTTGTTTTTTTTTTTCTTTGGGTGTTTCTTTTTGTTATACTTGAACGATCTACGAGCTGCGACCAACCACAGACGCAAAGACAACAATTTCGACTGGGTACTGGGGACTGGGGACTGCTGAGTGGCAGCAAATGGATATAGATATACATATATATACATAGATATATAGTCGTATAGCTGTGAATGGGACTGAATGTAAATGTGAATGTCGGAGGCATACGGCGACATTATTTTTGGCAGCCGAAGCATTAATGCTGCTCGCCAAGGGGACGAAAACCAGAAAGCGGGTCGACGTAGCGGTGGCTGCTTTTAAGCAGATCATCGGCAAATCATTAGGAACACAACAAAAAAGAAAACACACCGAGAGAGAGACTCTTTGCCAAAGTGTCTACGAAATTCTAGAGAGAACCTGCAGCAGATCGCTGAAGAAAGTGAGTGAAGCTAAAGAAGAGAATGTAGCGAGTGTAAATAGGGCAGAGAGAGAGAGTGAGAGAGAGCAAAGCTAGAGATGCTAAAAGAGTAAAGAGAAGCTGACGAAATGAAGAGAGCGGGAGAAGACAACAAAGAGATGCTATTCAAACGATTTTGAATAAAGCTAGAGAAAAGGAAGGGTCCGAGAGAAGCTAACGAAATGAAGAGTTTGTCAGAAGATACGAAAGAGAGGGTAGCGATTGAAAAGAAGGCAGCGAGGGAAGGAAGGAAAATGAAGAGAACGAGAAAAGCTAACGGAATAAAGAGGGCGTGGGAAGCCGGAAAAGACAAGAGAGCAAGAACGCTTGAGGAAGGAAGACCGTGATAGAATCTGTAAAACTCGAACACCTGTATATTATCCACATAGCTGAGAATATCTTCTAAAACTGAGGGATTTCCAAAAAATTAATAAACATATTCATTCATTTTTTAAGCTATATCTTCTTTTCATCTTCAAAGATTGTATGCAACTAAAGGGTAGTCAATGTATTTATCATATTCATTTATTTTTCTAGATAATTGTATAATATTCCTAATTGTGTCATCAACCTAGGCTAAGTTAAGCTATGAGTGTATATGATATGTAGGTTATTCTATGGTATATATGACAATATTTTAGCTGTAAATACGTATACGTATGCGTAGTCGTCAACGTTCCAAGATTGATCTGTTGATCTATAGATTGATCTTTACACTGATCTCCAGTTTAATATTTTACAATCTGTTGATCTCAACATCGATCTAATGATTTCTGGATTGCTTTATTGATAGTACCGAGCTGCCAGGTTATCGTACAACATGGCGTAGCTGGGCAATGGCTCACTGTATGCTCCGGCCGATCCGTAGCCCGAAGCTGGAGCACTGCATGGCACCGGCATCAAGTTGGGCTGGCAGCTGAACAGATAATTCTTAGGGCAGGGTGGCGATGGAACACTAGCTGCTGCACCGTACGAGGATGGCGCAGCGTAGGAGTCGGAACAGGTTGCACTGGCAAGTGCCACGCACAGCGTGATGAGGTACACGATAATAAACTTCATGATCAGCTTATGAAATCTTCCGGTTCACAACAAGGCGTTCGTAGTGTTCGATATACTGATATTCGTACTAAATTGTTCAAGAGCTTTTATATGGTAAAAGTGCAGAAACTGTTGACTCGGCATGGTTGCTCAAGCAGTTGGTATAGTTACAGATCTAGTAACTATTATATGGTATATATATGTATGCATATATATGCTAAATCATATTATGATATAGTAGGGTCTGTGGAGTGGGAGTGGGCGTTCTAGGGCGTAATTGAAATGGTGTAAGCAGTTTTATGCGCAAACCGATTAACTCAATTTTTTTGGCCGACATTTGAGCGGGTTTTCAATATATAAGAACTAAATTGTGCTGGATCATCAATATGTAATATTTCGAGCATGAGCGTAGTGCTGTTGCTGATACCCCATAAATAATAAGGGCGACTTCTCTATTTAAATTCTTACATAAAATTAATTAATAATTATTTTAAATTTAAAATATATTTAAATTCATGAACAGAGGCATTGATTTGTTTTAAGTGTAGAATCCGTACAGCACTTAAAATGTACCTTAACAACACAGGGCTATATTTTGAACTCAAGCCAAACCTCTGTATGAGGATTTAATATAAATATAAATAGAGTCAGCTTCCTAACGTCCCATGGTCTTGGCAAACCCT
>JBANCZ010002813.1:0-14458 GCA_037040025.1 Sphaerogastrella javana
GAAGTTTGGGGGGTTGCTTGGTTTGAGGAGTGCTTCAAGGCTACCATACAAAAGTTGCCTAATTTTTTTTTTTTTTTTTTTTTTTGTTGGCTGCAAATAATTTGAATCTTAATTAAAATTGGGCAAACGTTTTGCAGCTGTGTTGAAAATCGAAAGTTAATGAACTGAAACCCAACTGCAGCCCCCCATTCAATGCCTTTTTTTCTGGTTAAAACATCGATTATATATAATTTATATAGATGGCTTTATCGAGTCAACAGTTTAATGACTTTTACCTGATTTATCATATTCCGTTTATATTATATTCGAATAAATACAAAAAGAAAAGAAAAACAATCGCAAGCAAATTGCGTGGAACATCAAAGTCTGTCTAAGCTGTCATTTGGGGAATCTCTGACAGATTTTGTGATGAGAGTGCTTTAATTTCTATGAATATTTTAAATGTCATAATGTGTGTCAGCCGGCCAGTCGAACACAACAGACAACATCGCAGAAAGTCAATATATATGCATATTTTCATAATTTTATGCCAAGTTTTAATGGCTTCATCTCGACTCAGTTCTTAGAGATCAAAATATGCATGAATTCTTTTAATAATAGAAGAGTTACTTCGAATTGACTTAAATCTAGCCAAATTTTGATAGAGAAATCAGCCCTAAATAGATATAGATATGTACATATATACATTTGATGTGAAAGTTGATAAGTCTGTCAGTTTTATAAGCCATTATAAAGCCACAACATTATATAACACGATCTGTTGGCCGCTCATCTTTTGATATGTAGAAATATTTTTTTTTTTTGGGCTGACGTGGAACAGGTGGATCTGTGTTTGTTGGACCGTTCAGTCGGACACGCAAAGTTCGTAAATTCATTAGGGATGCTCACATACAAAATAAACAACACGGTTCATGCGGTTCAGTCGTGCCCAACTGACGATCAAATGACGATCAACTGAAGATCATTGAATCCGTAAACTCTATTGAAAATATTCTATAAATATTTGAATTTTCGAATGTTGCTCATAAAGACTGTAGGTGGAAGATGGTATATATATAATATATACTATATAGCATATAAACCACTATATAAACCCTATATACTAATGACTACAGAGCATTGAAATTAGTAAAGGCAGCTGGTCTGCGTGCTCTGACTCTTCATGCATAATCTATACTAATTTCATAGAGCTCTAAACATTTGTTTTAGGTTTTTGTTTAGTTGTTGGGGTCAATGACAGCGTAGATGTCTATCGCTAAGCCTAGTGACCGTTGTCCAGCGAGAGAGGGGGAAAACTATAAAAAAAAGGAGTTAAAAGGCAAGAGCTGAATTTGAGGCAGACGGAAAAACTGAGCAAATGGAAAATGCTTTATTTATGCACAGCACGTGTTGCGTTTCCAGAGAGAGAAAGAGAGAGAGAGGGGTAGCGAGGGTGCAACTTGTGGCAACACATATTTGTTTATGCACCCAGAGGCTAATGATGAGTACCAGTTGTTGTTGCTGTTGTTGGTGTTGTTGCGTTGCGTGAATGCACACACGCTCTGGGTAAAGGGGCAGAGACAGGGTAGAAGGGGTTGCGGCAGAGGCAGAGGCGTAGGCTGTGACTGTGGCGGGGTGCAGGTGCTGGCAACAGGAAGTTTAGCATTGCATATTATAATATATATTTCTCTATTGTTTGTTTGATATTTTCGGGCATTTTCACTTATGAAATGGGATGTGTTGTAAGCGTGGGGAAAAGCGTGAAACTTCAGGGTTTATTATGTGTGATTTTTTTAGGCCGATATAGCAGCAGTAGCTATATAGTCTATATAGTCTAGACGTATATACAACCAGAGCGCGTGCTTTTGCAATTTATTAGCAAATAAAAAAAATACTAAAAGCAAGCAAGCAACAGTCGGGAGTAGTCGATAGGAAGAGTATTTATAGGCATATTGTATCTGTTCGACTTTTATTTGCTTGGTATAGATTCTTAATCAAATAATATTCTCAGATACCGCTATAGCTATACCTTAAGACCTACGATCTCAAGGTTTTTCAGGGTTTCAGCTGGGGCAACCTTTTCCTACACCTAGCGATATCTAACATACCCTACCCTGTGCAACACTATACCCTATATCAAGTGGCAGCACTTGAGATTTTTGCGCAATTTCCTCTGTTTATGGTTCTGCGTGAGCAACAATTTTTGCTAGATATCTACCGTAGAGCCCATATAAAAAAACAACTAATAAAATAAAAATTATAAAAAAAAACCTCTACGCTTTCGTTTTCAAATGTCCGAGGGCCAATGAACTTTGCTTTGGGCTTAGTAAAGTCAGTCATTCAGGTCCGCCAAGATATTTGACACGCGTTGCGAGATGTCTGAAGAGTCAGCAGAAGAAAGAGAGAGAGAGAGAGAGATAGAGATAGATAGAGAGAGAGAGGGAGAGATAGAGATTGGGTAGAGTGAGCAAGACACAACCGTCTATGGGTTTTATTATAGTTTGTGCGTTTAGTTATACAAACTTTGGATTTTTGTTTTTGGTTTTTGGTTTTTGGCATCAAAACTTTCACTGGACATCATTAATTTTCACCCAATTCGTTGGCGAACGCTAGATGGCGCCACATGCTACATATAAATCGATATTTAATTGTGCGTTTTGTTTCATAAGACCTTCCCTCATCATCCTATCATATGAAAATTGTTATATTTCCCTCCTCTTTAAAGCAACTAATTTGTAGCATTTATATGGCATTATTTAAATATGGAAAATGTTAAGTTGTCTATATATAAAATTTACATAATTACGCAAAAGGGCTTATGATATTTGATATGCTGTTGATATGCGACTCGCCTCGAGGCATGGGAAACCTCCATCAATGAAACGCGAACAGGTGAAAAACTGTTAGCTCTACCTATCTCATCTATCGACTATAATTTCTGTTCAACAATCACAGTTCTTTCATGTAGAAAGAAAATAAATCTTGTACCTATACACTCTATGTATTTTTGTCGTAATTAAAACATCAGCAAACCGCGTACTGCTTTTTTTATGAACTGTACGCTTCATGAAGCCCCCTTAGGCATTTGGAAGCTGAACAAATACGCCCGGGGGCCCACAGCAGAGCTGAGGTAGAACAAGACCTACGCTTGTTGTTTTAGTGGATAATAAACAAAGCATAAAAACAATAGTTCCTCCTCTTTAACATGTTTTAATTAACTTATGCAGCACCGCTTTAAGAAGAATCGCTGTAAAGCATCTTCAAAAAAAAACTGTTAACATCATACACTATATTTCCGTCTCTTTTTATAATACAATAGTTACTTTAGTACTAATAAAATATCAAAAACAAACTTGAAAACCCTAAAAAAGCATCTACTATCCGAGTTAAGTCGCTTCAGCTATCATAAAACCCCAGTTCCTGCAGTAATAGTCTTAGGGTTGGTTGAGGAATCTTCTCATATGCTCTGATTTCTGATTTCTCATTAGCTTATAGCTCAATATACAGGGTATGAAGTGAAACAGAAGCTGGCGCTCTTGCTTATCTCACACTTCTGCCCTTATATAAATATTCTCCATATATGTTTATATAGTTTATACGTATAAAAATATCACTCACTCTCTTTATACTCGGTTAAAGCTCATAAAGCGGAACATTTTCTACAACAATGCATTTTGTTTGCACGCTTTTTAGGTTTATTTTTTGTCGTACTTTGTTTATCGTGTTTTTTTCCGACAGATTAACAAGCCATTAACACGTTGCGACCGAGACCGAGACCAAGATCGAGACTGTGACTCTGGCTCTATCTCACTCTTTCTGTCTCTGCGAGACCCAAGAGACCTTGACCCAGCTCCAAAACTTCAATGTTAACTGGGCGTATTACCGCAATTTATACTAATACAACTACAATTAAAGCAAATTGTTTATAATAATATAATATATATTGTGTGCTAAGAAACGTGCGTCGTCTCTCAACGACCAAAGCACACACATAATTTCCGTACTTCTTCTGAATAGATCTTGGCCCCAAAACAAATTTCACACATAATACAGCCCGAAAAGTCCGCGAAAACGAAAACGAAATGCTCATCATCATCATCATCTGTTTGGCATGCATATTATTTACTTTGCGTTTGCAAAAATAAACTTTGAATTACTGCGGTCCAGATGATAATATACATAATATACCATTAAATTAACTCATGCATAACTTTTTTGTTTATAATGCGATCATGATGAAATTTACGACAGCCATAGATGACGATCTGAAATGAGCATGTACCAAGTTTCAAGTTTTTAATTGCCATATTTAGCTAATCCTTAACAATCGGCAGATTTGGAAACTAGGTTTGTAGATATAGAAAACATTATTGTAACTGAAATCCATTTGGATTACTCGGAATAAGATGGGAAAAGAATACATTCTATTAGTGATATCATTATAAATCAAATTTTGATTAGTTATATATCTCTGATCTATACTATATATGATCTATACCATATAGATTACTTTAATATTCATTTGAAGCACCTGCTTATTTTCACACATGCTGAACGTTTACTTTTTCGATCAGCTCAAAAGGAAAACTATACCATATACACAATATAGCACCTCTTTATACTATATTGAACTACCTATACACACTATAAAGTATACCCCATATAGAACTAGTTAATGCCGCTCTACATTTAGCTATATATATATATATATATATACACCTGTGCTTGGTTGTCTGTAGAAATGTCTATATAATGATTCATCAAATCATTCATACAAAATATTTTTGAAACACATTTTATTCGCATGATTTTTTTGGTTTGGCACAAAATTCGAATCTCATTTTCTTTTCGTGCACATTTCCCGCAGAGATTTTCCTCTTCGGTTTGCATTTAGCAAGGCCAATGTGAAAATTGTGATAGACAATGGAAAATCTGAATGTAGGAAGACGTCAATTTGCATTTACTTCAATCGACGGATCGTAGAGAGCAAAACGGTGCTAGAATATGCCATCAAAATTAAACGTAATGCCTTCTGTGGCAAGCGAAACGTATCCTTTGGGGCAAGTTGGAAGTGGCAAGTGGCAAGTGGAGGCTGCCACCGGAAGCGAACGCTTTGCATATCCGCTGTGGCGAGTCGAGCTAATTGAATAGTTACTGTGGTTCAATGAGGGAAAGAGAGACAGAGAGAGCGAAAATGAAGAGAAACACAGACGTAATGAGAGAGGAAAAAAGGAGGGCAGCAAGTGGAGAGTAGAGAGTGGAGAGTGGAGAGTGTAGGTTCTGGCTTCTTGCCTCTAATCATGAGCTTCAATGTACAAACTGCCACTAAGTCGAGCGAAAGAGAGAGAGACAGATAGAGAGAGAGAGACAGATAGAGAGAGAGAGAGATAGAGAGAGAGAGACAGCAAGAGAGTGTGAGAACAGTAGAGTGAGGTTATGGCGCATTACCTGTAATACGAATCATACAACCCAAGCGCACACGTGTGGAAATTGTGGAAACTATTAAACCCTACACCCGCCCCACACCTGCGATCCACAAACTGTGTGGGCAGTTTGGCAGCCTGTCAGTCTACATATGTCCGTCTAAACGTCCGACTGTATGTCTGTATGTCTGTCTGGCCGTCTGTCTGTCTGACATTTGTTCCACATTTAAACGTTTAATGTTTTTTTTTCGTTTGTTTTAGAACTATTTTGCGGCTGCTGTTCGCTGTGGACAGTGGACTGTCGACTGTGGATTGTGTTTTGTTTGTGGCGCAAGGTTTTGGCCCTCGCAGCGCATTAGCTGCAATTATTGTGGCCTCTTGACATTCTTCTTTATAGGCAACTTAACACCCTAAAAGCAACCCCTTCCCTCCATTTCCCCTTACCCACAGTATCAACACCATTTACGCCCTATTGATCTAAGCCCTTTGACACTTTAAAATGTCATCGATTTTGCTTTTGATCAAACAAACAAAACAAAGGGTGAACTTGCCCCAAAAGGGCTTCAATTAAACGCGATTGCAAGAGAAAGAGAGAGAGAGAGAGAGAGAGAGAGAGAAAGAGAATGATAGGGTTAAAGACAGTACGAGAGTGCGAGAGAATGGGGAAAGAGAGAAAGTGATTGAGGCAAATTGTTATTGCATCTAATTGGATTGAGAGTGGATTACAATTTACGCACTTTTTTTCAACGTTTTTCACTTTGCCAGTACTGACCTAACCAAACCACAAAAAAAGAGGGGGGGGGGGGAAATCTTTGGAAAATTACACTGCATGAAAAACTGAAGGAGCTGCAGTTTGAACGCTGCGTTTTATGGGGTATGCGTGGTTCAGTTTTCAACATTTTCCACGGAAATTGTAATTTGATGTAATCGTAAATGTTGATTGTGTGTGGCAAATGCATAAAATAAAAGCCACAAACAGAAACAACAACAACAACAAAAAGAGCAACAACAGCTATAACAAGTCTATTAGATCTTGCACACACACACACACATGCACACATGCATACATGCATACATGCATACATGCTGCGTCAGCGTAGAGAAGAGAAAATTGAAATTAAAAATGCTGTAAAAACATTTCATTTCCCGCAGTCGCCACAGTAGACGCTGCCTACAGAGAACCAAATAGATATTCAAAAACAAAAATACACGCAGCCTCAGAAGTCTACAGAGAAGAGAGCAAATGCTTAGTGCAAGCTAGGAGCAGGCAAAGACAGCGAAATAGCGGAACAATCTATAACGGAGAGAAGCAAAAGAGAGCGCATGAATCGATGCTGCTGCTGCTTCAGCTACTGTTGTTGTTTTGCATAGCAAATGCAGAGCTGCGCCGACGCACAAAAGAGAGCGCATGGCAGCAAAGAGTCGGCGCACAGCGTTTAGAACGAAGAGAGAACGAACGAACGGCATTAGAGAATGCATGCCATATTGAAAGAGAGAGAGAGAGAGAGAGAGAGAGAGAGATAGATAGAAAGAGAGGGAGAGTAGGAGTATGCGAATAATGGCGCGCAGCTGCATACTCAATGCATGTATAACTAAAGAGAGGATCAACAAACGAAGCTCACTGAGTTCAAAGCGTATGAGAGCGCAAGCATAAATGCAAGCCAAATATTTGAGAGAAAAGAGAGAGAGTTTGAAGGGACACACACATACAAACAGATCTAATGCATGTTAATGTACATTCATATGTTAGTGCTTTTTATTCCTGTCATAACCACACGCAATCCAAAAGGTCCACAAAATGTAACAGCGTTTGCTCAATGTGGATTTCAATGAGGTGGAATAGAATAGGGAACTCTGTGTCTGTTGTGCGCTAACAGAGCTGTAAGCAAAACAGAACTGTTAACACAAGCATGAGAATAGTTATGATATGATATGATAGTAATGATTATAATTAAATACGATATCGATATGTTATGTTAACTTCTAATACACTATAACATTTGATACAATTTCAACCCATCATCTGTTAAACTGTTCGATACAATTTAAATATTCAGCGGTCCGATAACAGTTCATGTTAAAAGTAACTTTTACAGGGACTGTAAAGGAAATACACTTGTGAAAATGTTGTTACATATTTTCAAATAGTATAATTGAAATACCTATTGCAGTTTTGCTGCGGTTTGTTCAGCCGCACTGAGTGTTTTTCCATTATATAGACTGTTTACCCAATTTCCTGGTACATTTTCTTTTGAAGAGATTTCAGTTTTAAGCAGGCTTTAGTGATTGCAACAGCATCACGTAATAAATTTCATTATGAGCGAAGAAAAATATGAACAAATTGTGGAACTCAATGTGAAAATATTGAAAAAGAAACCGAATTTTGTGATTAGGCATAAAAATGGAAATCAAAATCAAAACAAGCATAAATAAAATTAAATGAGTAGAGTAAAGTAAAGTATTATTGATTAGGCTTGCATTAAAACTAATTGGATTGTTTTTCAATATATAGTAGAAATATGGATTATCAGTTTCAATTGAGTTGTGCTTCTTTTTTTTCATACAAATCTTAAGTGGTTCGATTATTGATAAGAGAGTCTTGCTCAATGAAAAACAAATTTCTATTCAAATTCCTGAGCTTTCTACAAGTCTTTCATAGCATCAATCACACAAGAAAAAACTTACAACAATTACACAATATATGTGAGTATGTGTTTCTATATAGAGAGACATGATGTATCATGTCTGCTCAACAAAAAGCCCATTTCATCAACGTCAGCATACGACATCATGTTGTAATGATATAATATGCCCGGACCGGAGTCCGACTCTTACTCATATGATATGTGGCATGGAACCCACATCTGTGCACTTTGTACAACTCTGCGCAACACTGTGCAACGGTGTGCAACACTGGCCAACACGTGCGGCAATTAGACTGAGAGTTCCAATAATTTTGCTTAATAATGCAATACCAAAATAACAACAATAATAGTTATAATAGCAACAATAGCAACAAATGGCAGAAACAATGATTGAAAGACTTCGATGGATGGATGGATGGATGGATGAATGGATGGACATGTGTTGTGTTCCGATCTCTGCGATTATTGATCATTAGCTAAAAAAAAACAAAGAGTAAGAGAGATGGAGGGGTAAAAAACAAGAAAATACTGTTAAATATTTCAGATATCGAAGCTGAAATACACTTAACAGTTATTACAATCGAATTTCTACGTCACATTAAAGATATCGATTGAAATTGAGATGGAGATGGAGATTGAGTAAATTGAAATTGTTTTGTTTGCAATGAAAGCCTTACAAAACATGAAATTTAGCAATTTTTACATATAATAGTTATACAATTACTTTCAATAGATACCCTTTATACAAAGTGTTCGAGTTTATAAGGCTCTTAACTAAGTCTATGCCAAGTTTGATGATTTTAAGTTTAGTAACAGCTGAGTTCACTTAGCACAGACTAGCCCTTGGGCCTAGTGCTTAGTGTAAGAGTATTTATCCATAAAAAGTAGATAGCAAAAGCCCAAAAAATTAACGGTCTTTTCACACAAGTCGAAGGTCGTTCGCAGAGAAATGTGTGGCGGTAGTTGTAGTGGTAGTTGTAGTTGATTTGGGCTATTTCAGTGACTGGGCGCTATCAGGTCTGTATTTTTGTATATCCATTCGAATCAATTAGTTGAACTAATACATAGTATAGTAAGGCCTTGCCTTGTATTGCCTGCTTACATGTCGAACGGAGGCCTCAATCTATCTATAGCTATGCCTGTATATCAATATCTAGATATAGCTCTGGCTCCGACTCTGGCTGGCCTTAGTCATGTCGTGTTATTTTTTTCATTTTAGCATGAAACAAGTTTCCGAATCAAAGTTATTCAATTACAAGCGGCTTCACGTGCGTCAGTTTCACTGAGTTCCGCCTATAAAGAAACGATTCTAAATTTACACTAAAAGCTATAATAGAATAATAATAGGAAATAAGGCACTTTGTCTAAAACGTATCAGCAGGAGCCTAGGAAAACACTGCGTGCCGAATGTATACGCCTTAAAAACTGTCAGAGTTTCGAAGTTTGGGAGTTGGAGGAGGAGAGGGTCTCTAACACGCTTGGGAATCAAGTTAGAGATTAGAGAGACGTTGGAGCGTTACGAGTCGTTGCATTTGAGCCACGCCCTTTCACCAAAAGGCAACGGCAATGAACTTGAGCTCATTAAAATATTCAAATGCGAAGCAAGCGTTAAAAAGGTTTTAATGCCTCTCCCCTCCAACCACAAAGAGAAATAAGAGAAAAACCTTATTGATAAGGCATGAAATGTGAATGTCAAAGATAAATCATACAAGATGCACCCAATGCACGAACAAAGCGAAACACATTTAAGCCAAGTTGAAAGGGCGGCAGAGCTGCAGTCGTACACAACCGACAATAAGATACAACGGACAAAATATCAAATGATCTATACTCGATCAGCTGTAGTAAATTGTGAATAAATGTGTATATTTATTAGCTGATTGTATTCAAAGTTTTTTCTTCTTGATTCTATAACCTTGAATCGCTGATATCGAGATATGAATAAATATATACTATTGATAGTCGTACTAGGGGAAGGTGGTTACCAACACATGAAAGAAACTTGAGCTGCACATGCAACTAGCAAATGTTATCTCTCTGGCTCATATTGGCACCGAGATCTGTGCTTTCGAACAGTTGGATAAACAGACAGCACCCATTATACCCTGATTAACGCGTTCTTCCAATGATTACAGAACATAAAAAGAACTGTTCAGCAGGTAGATGTATGGAATAGAAGAAGGTTTTCTTTTTCGACTTTTCTATTCATCTATGATATTGTTCTTTATTTCTTTTCAAGGAATTACAGAATCCTGCAGTCAGAGTTCAGGTAGTCAATTATATTGAGGTGTGTTTTGTTGTCAGCTCATAAAAAATGAAGAAGGGAAAACGCAGGAGGAAAGAAAACAACACAAGAGAAGAAAAGAATTCTGTACCGAACCCCTTCTACTATATAGGAGATTCGTTTAATTTAATTGCGTGTGCGTTCTGTAAGGACTTAGGGGTAATTAAAATGATACATTTTTATTATGTGCCACGCCTTGGTAAAGGGCACGAAATGTAGGAATGGAATTTAAAGCCTCGAAAAAAGACCTTAAGCTGCAACAACTGCGGCTAATTACTTGAGTCTGGCTATAGGGTATCGCATTGCCTGTGATAAATATTGAAATTTTATGTGCAAAACCCAAACCGAGCCCAAAAACCAAAACCACAGACGTTACTTGAGCCCAGTGAAATGCAAAAGATCAATGTGAGGGCTCTGAGATGCCGTGAGATGAGCTGAGATCAGATGGGGTGCAGTGGACTGTAAATGTGGAGCAAATCAATATCAATATCATGTTAGATTGACGACTCGTTTCACATTTCAATTGCTATATGTATTGTAGCATATACCAGAGTATCTGGGAAGTTGTTGACCCACTATAACAGCGCACACATAACGGCTAAGATCAAGGTTTAATTCATGCGACCATAGACAAGGTTTATAGCTACACTACTCACAATTATATATGATATATACCCAACTTTAAAGTTTCATCTGAAGCGACTCATTCGCAAAACTCTGTACCTCTCCGGGGGAACCTCCGTCTGGGCTGGGCTGCCCCTCCTAACTCACTCACAGAACCCTTGAAATCCCCTTGAAAACCTCTCCCGGCCGACGACCGACAACCGACCGCAGATCATTTGTCACTTGTGTCATATGAGTTGCGATTCGATTCTGGTATTTGGCTTTTGTTTTTGTCTCTCGCGTGAATTGTTTATGTTTTTTTAGACCCTGTGTTTATGCTTTTTTGATTTGACATTTTGTTTTTGTTTTCTGCTTTTTGCTTCTTTGCTTTTTGCTTCTCTTGGTGTGGCATCTTCGTTTATTATTTCGTATAGTCAGTCGAAATCTGAGCGAATGTTATTGTCTGAAAATTGAGTAATATGCTCCGCTGTGGTATGCGGGCGAGATCGGTTAACTGAGATTAGCATTCAGACAATCAAATGCCTCACCCTTTCCCACCTAGCCCCGTCCCGGCTTCATCCGCGACCCTGTGCTGCATTCTATGCGGCATGATGCGGCATTCTAAAGCATGATTTGTGGTATATAACTAAAAGGATTGCATCAGGTTTACCCCCTCCCCTTCTCTCCCTCTCTCTCTCTCTTTCTCTACCCTCTTTCTCCCTCTCCGTCTCTATGTCGTATGAGGCGATAAGGCCAGTAGTCGGTAGCCAATGCCTGGAATGTGTTCGGGGAGATTCAGATTGATATGTGGCTATAATGCAGACGCTCATAAAATGCATTAAAAAATAAATAACAAACGTGAGTGTGAGTGTGAATGAGTGTGAGTGTGTGTGAGTGTGTTTGTGAGTGCCATGGTAAAAGGCATAAGGCGCATTAAGTGCGCCTCAACATGCCATGTTAAGCAGCTGTTATTAGCAGCGGCCTGTTATCTGCTTGTTACACTGATTGATGATGCCTTCGCCTATAAAAACTAATAATTAAATACTATTATTACTATGGATGGATAATAATAATAATACTAAACAAATGAAAGTCTCATACCTAACAGTACAGGCGTACATGGATATTTATTGACCGTTACGCTAATCTGTTAAGTAGCTGTTACTAACAGAAATCTACGCAAGGTTGGTAAAGCAACTATTATTAACATAAGTCTAAGAAAAGTCTGTTATTAAGAAACTGTTACTAACAACAGTGTATGTTAAGTCTATGTTAAGCAACTATTGTTAACAGAAGTCAATATAAAGCAGCTGTTAAAATGTATGTAGAGATGCTGTTATTAATAATAGACAATGTTAAGCATATGCTAAGTCTATGTTTAACATTTGTTCGGAGCACAAGTCTTTGCAAAGTCTATGTTAGGCAACTGTTATGAACAGATGTCTGCTGTTAAGCAACTGTAATTAACATATGTCTAAGTTTAGCAGCTGTTGTTAATAGAAAACTATGAATAGGCGCCTTTAAACAGAATTTGAGTGATTATTTGAACTATTAAAAAGATTCGCATCATTTCTCTGAGAAAACTAATTACAAATTTAGCCAATGAATCACATTTGCAGCTCAAACCAAAAAACCACAAGCTGGCTAAAATGTTAATTGAGCAATTCAATGCCTAGCCACATTAACGACGACTTTCGCATTTCGCATTTCGGATTTGAAGATGAAACACTTGACACCTCGAGTGTCTGATCACACACATCTCTTGCCTTTCACAACAACAGACAATAAATAATAAACAATAACAAATAACAATAGCAATAGCAATAACAATAACATACTGTAATGTAGTGAATCGATTATACAATTGAGCAATGACTGCGATCGAAAAACACTGTTAACCAGTCTAAAGGCAAAATTGTCAACGAGTTTTGAGTTTGAATTTGACTTTTGAGTATTGTTTGCCATTGACCGTGCAAACTGTTGCAATTTTTCACTGAGAGGGCATATTTTTGGCTTGTTTTGGCTTGTTTAGGCTGTTTTTTAGCGGTTTATTTTCTTGGCTTGACTGTTGACTGCCCACATCTAATTGCAGGTGGCCCACAAACAACAAATTTGTTGTCAAGCGTTGGCGTTTGAAGAAATTGCTCTCTTATTGATTTGATTTATGCTCAAATTGTTTGAGTGTGTGTGTGTGTGTGTGTGTGTGTTTTGACAGCGTCATAGACCCCGCAAGAGACTTTCAAAAATTGAACCTCCATATTTTCTGCAAACTCACAGACGAAATTGGGTTAATTGTATTGGCCTAACAGTTAAAGGGCCAACGACAACAGCCGTATCGTAAATAGAACACATTTTCTTTACTCTTATCTCTGTCGCTGTGTGAGTGTGAGTGTGTATGTGTGTGTGTGTGGGCTGAAAGTATTGTTTGCCATACAAGGCTTGTGGGAGAAAATGGATCTATGTTTCCCACCAAATAAGGCATCAAAAGGCGGGAAAGTAGCCAAAGAAGGAAGCAGAAAAAGGCGACTTGAGCTCCATTCGGTTGTGGGAGTAAATGTTAAAGATCTGTTAATACGATTCTGTTAACAGAACTACCTTCTGATAGCAGAAATAGACGCTGTTAAAGTAATAGCTCTGTTATACCATAGATAACAAAACCAACAAGGCTGTCCACTGTTAAAAGAACTGCAAACTGTTAAAGCTATGTTAGAGCCCTTCTTTATCTTGAAGTAATGTATAATCTCTGTTTCTGTAATGCTTTTGTACTACAAATTCTTTCCTAATATCTATAACTTTTCTATATTCTCTTTGCTTGTATTAGCAAAAAAAGCCAGACAATAGTTTATAAAATGCTTCATAAATCATGAAAATGGGTTGCATAGATTAAACGCTAAGGTGAGCACAGAAATTAGCATGGAAATTGTATTATCACAGAATTTGAAATGCTCAAAACGAAGACTCCCAAATACCGAAGACTACCAACTACCCTTTAGCACCCAATACCATATTTTGCGAATACAGTCTATTTTATATACACAAGAAGTTCTATGGCCAAACTGAATAGATCTAGCGTTAGTTAATTATGTTTAATACAGCCCATTTGGAGCTAGCTCTACAGGGTATTTCGTATTTATTAATTAGAATGTTTCTTTCGCCTTTTTGGCAAAATCATCATACCTATTTTCTTTCAATTAATTTTCTATTGTTTTGGCTACATGTGAATGTACATTCTAACTACCGTTAAACTGTTTCTTCTTTTGTTAGTGTTGTTCTTCTTCTTGTTGTGGTTCTTTTTTGACATTCTTTTCAAGTATTTTTTCGGTATTTTCGTGGTATTTTGTTTTGTGAGTTTGATTAAATGCATTGATCATTAAGAGTTCTAAAGCGAAGAACGAAACTAGAAGATAGAAACTAGTTTACACAAAAGATAGACGACGAGAGTGAGAGAGAGAGAGATAGAGAGACAGAGAGAGTGAGAGAGAGAGAGAGAGAGAGAGAGAGAGAAACACAAAAAAATAGAGAGA
>JBANCZ010002815.1:0-14449 GCA_037040025.1 Sphaerogastrella javana
GGCATTCATAAGTAAACACCACAGAAGTATTTAGAAATTACCATTACCAAAATTGTTTCTTATCTACTCTTTGTTTCCTTCTGTTTTTCAGCATTTAGTGAAAGGGTTTTTTTCTGTAATAAATGCAAATTATGTTCTTATTTATTTGAATTATAATTAATATATATTTAGTGAAGCTTATGAAATTAAAAAAAAGATTATAAATTAGTTAATTTGGCAAAAAGCTTTAAGAAATATGTATTCTAAAAATTACATAAATAAAATACTATTTCATTTTAATAGAATACTATTTTGTGAGACCTAAATGTACTTAATATTTTGTCAGAAAAGTTGGCAACCCTATCCCTATGCTGTGTATATATGTATACATGCGTGTTTGTGTGCATATGCGTGTGCTACAGTGCAACCTCCCTAATTCGGACAAATAGTTTTTACACAATGTGCGATATAACGAATTTGTATAATAAAATAGTTCTCACTTATTTTTGTTATAGTTTTCTATGAACCATCATATTATATATGTGATTTTTTAAAATTCGAGTTCAAAGTTATAATAATTTTAAAAATATTTAGAAATTAAAGCGTAAAATAAAAAAATATTTTGTAGCAAATGGAAATGAACTGATTGATAACATTAATTATAGAAAGAATTCCGAGAATTATCCTGATTACACTGTTTTTACATATATAAAAATCAAATTAGAAACTAGATTCAATACAAATTTAAGACCTACTGTACTTTATTTAAAATTAAAACACTATAAGCATTCATTTTGCAATAAAGAGAATTTCAAAATATAATATCAAAATAAAAACTGAACCTATTTGAAGGTACAGGGTGTTTGGTAGTCGCTGCTCTTTCGAGAGTGACTTTTTAGACTAACATTCGATTAGTTTTAACACTCTATGTTACATATTATAGTTAATGCGGTTGTTGTTGATGTTGTTGTTGTTGTATTTGTTGTTGTTGTTGTAGTTGTTGTTAATGTTATTTATGCATTTTAGCTTCCCAACTAATTTACATTTAAATACCCGCACATTCGAAGTTCAACTTATCTAATACACACACACATACATGGAGCTGCACCCTGTTTGTGCGGTTAGATCGTGGGTGTTGTGCAGTGGTGTCTAATGAAAGAGGGGCTTATGAACAGAAAGTGAGAGGGGGATGGGTGGAGCAACGCTAGCCACGTGAATCTAGTGAATTTAGTGAATTATTTGCGTTCATTGTTTTTGTGTTTTTTGTTTTTGGCTGCTCTCACCATTTTCTTCTCCTTCACTGCCTCTTCGCCTGCTTTAGCTGCTGATGTCACAAGAATAACAATAATATCAAAAACAACAACAACAACAACAATTACAACAACAACAATTACAACAATAGCATAACAATAAAAACAAAACATCTTTTGTCTTGGCTCACGTTCGCATCGGGGCGTATGTTCATTTTTGTTGCTGTTTTGTTATAAAAACAAAAAACAATAACAACAAAAAATATAATATGGTTTTTGAAAATGTATATACAAGCATCGAGACAATTAATTCGTATGCCATTTTAGGCGTCCGATTTGTAAACCAGCTTTTGGATTAACTAAACAAACAGCAGAGTCCATTGTTAACATTATTATTATATCCATTATTATTATTAAACTTATTATTATTATATTTTATATATTATTATTATAATTATTATTATTATAATTGTTGTTGGTGTTGTTGTGGTAGATATGACAAAACGTTGACTGAAAGCTAATAAGTCGCATTTGCCATTCGATTTTCGTACAACCGAAAAAAAAATCAACTAAAAGTGAAACTTAATAATTCCAATTTTAATATAATTAAAATACCATAGTAGACTAATAATAGAACCAGCGATCCCTTATTCTTTAAAGGAAAATCATATTTATTTTATTCATATGGGAAAACACAAATTGACTCCAAAACACAAACGAATTAAAATAAAATCTTTGTGTGATGCTGATTTTTTGTAAAGCTTCGATAATTTAATCTAACGTACAGTACGTTAGGCACCCTGTAAAATTGTATGATCAGACCACTGCCTGTTTTGGACAAGTTAAATCCACCTCTTATGCTTGCAAATGGTGAAAATTCGGGATTCTTTGATGTAGTTTAATGTGTTTATTTAAAGTGATTACAGTTTAGTGAAATATAATGTTTGTGGTAAAGTTCAACTGCGACGCTGCGCGTTCCCGATCAGAATTTTGGGACAACCCATGCCTATCGATTAATCGATAGGCAATCTATCGTGCTATAGCTGCCTGCTGTTTACGTTGTAGAGTGTTGCCAGATGTCCATATCCAACATTCTTGATGCTAAAGTCAAGACTATAATACTTGGAAATTATAAATACATGTAAGTTGATTGTTATAAATTATGTGCATACCATGATCATGACAATGTGTAGATGAAGGATAGGGTCAAAATAAGGAGATCAGAAGAACCGTTTTGCAATTGTAGAACCGTCTAAAAACAAACATTGACTTATTAAGTATTAAGGATTTTCATTAAATTTGGTATTGACTTTTGAAATTTTTGCTGTTAAATTTATTAGCTAATATTTATATGAATAATATAAAAAAAATTACAAAAAATTTCCTCTAGAAATAGATTCTATTCCGAATTTCTCGGAATCAATGGATATTGCAAATAATGTGTTGACAAACTATATATAATTATAGACGCAGTTATACAATTTGATAAACAAAACTATAGTTCTAATGTTAGGGGAAAATAAGATCTTTAGAATCAATAAGTGTTACCTTTACGATGTGATAAACTTTAGTTAAATTTATATAAAATAATATGTTAAGTTTCCTTGATCAATGGGATCAATGAATAACAGATTGTTATTAGGCAATATTCCATTTACAGAGCTCATTATTGATGTGGCAAGTGCGTCAGTAGAACGTAAAAGTCGCTAACAATCTGTTGACGCATTTATAGACACATATAGGCTATATAGGGTATACGTATGGGTTGAGAGGGTGCTCATAATGCAGGGCTTTGTTTACGAGCAAAACGAAAACGAATAATAATCAAAAGTCAAGAGTTATAACTATTACTAATAAGTAAAAAGTAAAAAGAAAAAAATTTCATATACCAATAAACATGACATGAGGCGCTAGTTGAATACTTATAGAGGGGGTACTGGGGTAGGGTGTAAGGTTGTTTTCGGGCGGTGATGGGAGCTCTGCTAATTGTCGACGGGATTTTCGAAATGATATCTCTAGAATAGAACTAGGCCATGATAAAAGCGCTTTCGCTTGTTTGTTTATAATTGTTTATACAATTCGCAGAGAGGCGAAACACAAGTTTTTTTTGGATTCTTTTTTTTTTTTTTGTTTTTGGTTTTTTCTATTTTTCAGATAGCGCTCAAGCTATTTACAGCCAGAAGGGAAGTGAGTATGAGCAGAGCGGGAGGAGTGCATATAGGCCTTGATATGTACACAAACATCCCGGTACAAACACACACACATATGGTCACACACATATGTATTCCCTTGTGTGTATGTGTGCATGTGTGTATGTACATATGCTTACAATTTTGCAATTAGATTAGAAACCAGCCCGAAAAAGACGCGACCATAAAACATGAAAAAACAACAACAACAACAACTGCGAGTATAAAGAAACGAGAAAAACAAAAACATTAAATGGTGATTAAAAGTAATTTAGATAAAAATGTTGCAAAAGCAAATAGCCAAAAAGCAGCAACAACAAACAGCAAACAGCAATAACATGCGTACAGATATGTGAGACCGAGAAGAAGAAGCAGATCTCTCACACACACGACACACACACAAAGATACAGACGCACACATACGCACATTATATCTGTGTTATGGCTTTGCCAGAAGGTTGCCAGACTTATGTTAAAATTAGAAAAAATTAACTAGGATCTGCTCTCTCATTTCATTAGTACTTAGCTATCCAAGATTGAACTTATAAATATGTATTTCTATATATGTATCTATACAATATTTCCATTTTAATATAGATAAACCTTGTTCTATATGTATCTCTATAATAATTCCATTGAAATATATAAAAACCTTGGCAGATCGTTCTTTTTTTCGGCAATACTGTTAAATTCATCATTGATCTGGAATCATCTTTTTATGTTAATGTTGCATTTCCCATTTTAATCTGTCTTCAATACTTAAAAACTTAAAAATATATATTTATTTATATATCTATATAAAAATTCCATTTAAATATATAAAAACCGTGTTAGATCGTTATTTTCAGCAATACTCAATTCAAAATCGAGATTTAAAAAAGTCCCATAGCATGGTATGGTATCTTTTTTTTAGGTTCATGTTGCATTTCGCATTTTAATCTGTTTCCAATGTTGGTACAAGTATCTTTATCTAACGGTTGCAAAAGTCATTGGCTGCGAGAGTTTTGTGTGAGGTGAGGTACCTATAGATATCTATTTCCCTTCCTATACATATGTAGCTGTACTTTGGGTTTATCTAGGGGGCGCCAGCGTTGCGACAGTGGAAGCGACGCGCTTAACTGATTTAGTTAATTGCATTGTTTTTCAATTAAAGTTCGTATTAATTGAGCAAACAGCACAGACAGCAGAACACGAAAAAAACAACAAAATAGAAAACGAAAAACAACGAAAAAAAAGAGAATTGAATAATGTATATAATGCATAGAGGAACAAGCTGAGGGAAGAGACAGGAACAGGGAGAATGATGATAAGAGAAAAACAAGACCAGGCCCATTTACCGATAAGATAAATCCCGAGCAGAACTCGTTAACAAACAGAGAAATCAGCACTACATATGGTACATATAGTACATGGAGAAGTGCGAAAGGGAACAGATTGGACTACAGGGAGTACGTGTGTGAATGAAAGAGAAGGGGGGCTAGATAGAGATGGGTTGAAGTGTTTGCACATTGATAAACACAATGTGAAAACATAAACAAATATTTAATGTGCTCATTTATTGCCATATGTATTTGTAGCTATGGTATATCTGTATCTGTATATTTAACTCTATCTGCACATATTTACAGCTTACCGCTTTTATTTATAGAAACTTTAATTTGTTTGCTTTAAGACTTTCTTCTTCTTTCTTCTCTGTCTCTCTGAGTGTATTTATAGTTTCAGGCTGATAGGACTTGCGAGTCTTCTTTTAAATCAAATCAATTGAAAGATATCCATTGTAGATATAGTATATTGTTAAAAGTACATATAGTTTATAGATATTTTTTAATGGATTATGGATTGAGTAATAAATATATTAAATGCATAAAGATTTTTGTATTAGATATTGTATCTCGTCAAATTTGATCTCTTTCCGAAATTCTTTTTTAATTTTGAATATTTGATTATTCTCCTTTATGAATGTATCTCAAAATGTATAATATACGTTCATCTTGAATTATTTTGACTGATAGGAACAAAAAAATCGAAAGGAATGCAAGTCATGAAAGAACTTGAAACTGGTTTACATTACGATCATGATTATTCTCTTTGATATCTGATTTTGTTACTTTGTTTCTTCAATTTATGTTTTTTTTATATTTTTCATTTTGTGGACTAATGAAAAGAGGTAACAATTAAATGTTGCCTGACAAAAGCCACTCAGTCTGGGCGATACAATAAAAAAGTATATAGAGATATTTGCCATACTATATAGCATGATATGTAGAGGCTTCACTACGGAGAGGCACAGAACGTCAGAGAGACGGCGGGTGGAAGAAGCATAGAGACAGAGACCTGGGCGACGCAAAGTGCCCACTTGGCTGGATGAGGCTTTGGCTGTGACTTTGTCTCTCTGTCCCTGTTTCTGACGATATCTCCATCTCTGTTTGTGGCCTTGCTAGTATCTATGGTAATTGAATGTAAGTGAGTGTGAGTGTGCACGAGTGTATTTGTGAGTGCTTTTGCTTGTGCTGCTCGTGCTGCTTCTGCCCGGTCTGGCCTGGTCTTTTGTTTGTTTATGCAAGTGCCGAGGTGTGTTTCCAGCGTGCGGCATTGTATTGAATATGGTTTCGGAATACGGAACAGACTAGAGTGGATACGATTCGACTCGATTCGGTTCGATTGGATTCGACTCAAATCGAGTCGATTAAGCCGGCCCGGACAGAGGTGTGTGGGTGCTGAGGGGGGGCAGTCTTGTTATAATAACAATAAAAGTGGCTACCAATTCGAAATCAATTAACGTTGAGTGCTACTGGGCATGACAAGAGCGTCAATATTTACACAAAATAATGACAATCAAATAAACAAGAAAAGAAACCAAGCCATACGAAACGCAACCCAACGCAACCCAACGCGGCCCAACGCAACCGAACGCAGCGCAGCGCAACGACACGGCCTAGACATAGGCCAACAAACCCTACAGAGAATTGACTCAAGTCAACCTTTCCGATCTCTCTCCTTCACGGGAAAGTAAAACCAAAACACTTTGACGACGCCTACAAAATATATTGTTTATGTGCTTACTTTTACTTCTATTTCTCCTTGGCATTTCTTACCCTCCCTATCTTTCCCCTTTCACTCACCTCAATGTGAAAATGACATAAGGAAATTTACCAAGTTAATAGCTGTGTGGGGAAGAGTTGAAATGCCTACTCAAAGTCCATTTGGGCGCCAATAAAGTTTGCTATGGATTCATATACTCGATTTTCTAGAGTTAAATTACATTTTTATAGAGGGTGCAACATTATTTATATGATTGTGGTATCTCTCATACTTTCATTATTTATTTATATTTTTGAGTACTCGCAAAAACTGGTTCAAATTTCTGCATACCAGAGATTAAAATTTCAAAAAGAGAACAGTTTCCCTTGCAATCTCTCTGTGCACCTTCAACTTTTCGGTGTGTATTAAGTAATTAAGTACAACAATGTAAGAAGAGGCATACTACCTAGGGTTCAGTTGGGTCGCCTTTTATTGCGTTTGCGCATTTTCCTTTTGTATTCTAATGCAAATATGCCGCACGGCTGTAGCATATTGATAGAGTCATTCATATAAATGGATTTGTACACTGCAGTTGAATTTTCATTTTGGGAACTGCAATGCAGACACAGAAACTTAACACTATATTTGCCTCCCTCTTTCTTTCTCAGTCTCTTTCACTTGCCGTTCCTTAGTCCTTAGGATTCAACACAAAATTCAAAAATTCAAAAGTGGGCTATTCATTCATACTGGGATTAGCTGGAAATCGGTCTGCCGCACGGTTGCAACATAAATTCAATGCCATGTTCACAATGGAAAGAGCAGACGAGAGAAAGAAGAGCCAATAAGATGATAAAGTCTGTGCAGTATTTCGGCTAAAAAGAAATTAGAGTGAGACTCTGAATTATGGCCATACCTGAAGAGTAACACCGACTCCTGACTCCTGACTTCATTCTTCACTCTTCACTTCTCACTCTTTGCTCTTCACTCTTCAGACTCAGGAAAACTACCCTCAAAAAATTCATTCATAAATTTTCAAGGCAGCGCTTAAAGTTCTCTAGCCTCTCTTTCGCTCGCCTACTAACCGTCTCGCTCTGCTCAGTCTTCTGCGCGTCTGACACTCGTTTGGGCCATAAAAATGTCGCATTATTTTATGCTGGCACACGTGCGAAGACCAGCACCAGCACCAGGACCACGACCAGAACGAGGACGAGGACCAAGAGAAGCTCAGAGCACACAGACGCGGCGAAGGACACTTCCGGCATTAACGACTTCAAGGATGTCGACAACATGCTACCGTCTTGCTCTCTCGGGTTGATTCTCTCTCTGTCACCATCTTCCGGTCGCTATCTCGCTCCGTCGGTCTGTCGCTTTGTCACTCTGTCGCTTTGTCACTCTGTCGCTGTGTCGCTGTGTCTGCGTGCATATTTGCATGGAAATTGGTTAGCTGAAATTAGCCGGGTACTTAAAATGCGTTTACGACTCACACTGAATGCCATTCACATGGCTAAATGAATACATTGTTGTCACTCATACCATTCATAACATTCATACCATTCATACCATTTATTTTAGTATATCTACTGGGAAACATGTCGTAACTGTTAAATAACTAGACATTATCTTTAAATCTGTTACCTGTCACACTCTATGTAACGGAAAATATCTTTAGACGACAATATATATTACTATAGTACTATAGTATATATAATATATGAAGATGAAGGAATTTTAACGAGTTTCGTCATAACGAATAGTTGTACAATTTTAATTAGTTAAAGCCTTTGTTATGCATATTCCGCGAGTTTTCGAATTTTATGGATATCCTGATGAAATTGGTTTTATCAGTACTATTTCGCATTAAAGAACCCTATCGAATCGTTTCCGATGAATAGTTTTCAATGGGTTAATTACAAGTCCTGCGCCATAACCTATTTCGAAGGGCTAGGTATCCCCGCCGCGCCCTTTAGTTCGCCATCCAAGTTTAATGACAAAATCCAGGTGAAACCACGAAGACGAAGTGTTTGTTTTAGATTTATTATATACGATACATTTACTTTGATATATTTGTCTATATATAGTGTCTGACCAACAATGTTTATATTTCTATCTTCAAGAATTCTAATTAAATTCTATCTATCTTTTACACATATATCATACTTATAATATACGCATATAGTATATACCTTTATCTGGCCTGAGCACCGTATAAAATATTTACTGACTTTTGTTTAGAATTTCTTTTGCACGTTGTTGCAACATCGCAAATGTTTGAAATTGTTGCATCCGTTGGATGCGCGCCTGAAAATTGTTGGTTGTCGACATGCAAATTGTTTTTGGGTTCAAACAAAATTAAATCATTTGTGCACTGACAGTTAAATATGAAATCAGAAATGGAATTACAAAGACAGACTCACACATACACACAGGCACACAGACAAAGTGGCAGGCACAGGATATATGTACATGCTCTTCTTTCCTCCCCTCCATAGTACTGGGACCGTGCACTTCCACCTGTCCCCTAAAACGGATACGCGAGCAAATTGAATTGTGTCCCCGTGCCAAAGCCCTCGGCTACCCTCCTTTGGTGTCCCAGTTCCTTGCTATCCCTTTGCCACCCCACTCTGCCATCCTCCCCTCTTCCCCTGTGGCGATCTGTCAGTGAGTTCTTGAGGTGAAAATGCAATTATTTATTAGCAAAAAAATTGCTGCACCCTGCCCTGCCCTTCCCCCTCACGACCAAATCCATTCGAATACACGACAACACGGCAAACGCAATCAAAACATGACGCACACACATGTCAGCTGTAGCTGTAGCTGTTACAGTGGGTGATGGAGGGTAATGGAGGGTGCTGGGGGTGGTGCTGGGTGCTGGGGGTGGTGCTGGGTGCTGGGTGCTAAGGTTGGGTGTCGGTAGCTCGCACAGCTGACAGGGGCACGTATGTAGAATTAGTTTACGAATTGCTGCAGGATACGTGGCGCAACATTTTACAGCAAACAATTTCCCCCGAATTGAACCCCAGACGAACCCAAATGCCAGCACGCTGACAGTTGCACAGTGGAACGAATCGGCATTTTGTCTAATACAAATATCTACTCGTCGTGATGTTTATGTTAAGCTACCGTTTAATTTTCATAAAAATATGCAGTTCAAAGAAAGTTGAGCATGTAAAGAATCATATACCACAGCATAATACGAAAAATTGTAAATATGATTTTCAAATATTCTGAATATTCTTAAGTATTTTGTGTAAGATGTACTTTATAAAAGTCATTAAACAACGAATCAATAACTACCCACATTCTGAATGTTTATAATAAAGTTAAAGTATTATAAGTCAAATTATTGACAAGATAGAATCCAATCTTTCCTTTTTAAATTCTTTCAATATTTTTCGAAATAGTTGGAGCCCACTGTGCAGTACTCATAGATCTGGACGTAGACATAGGCATAGGCCTCGACATCGACAGAAAGAGAGAAGGAACCGAAAGTCTTCTACTCTAGCAGATGGGGGAATTGGAATTGGCTCGGTTTCTGTTCTGCTATTGCTTCTACTTCTAGTCTGAGGTCGGAGTTTTGGTATAGGGTCCTGGCACAGTGAGACTGTGGTTGCGGGAGCGGGGTAAGCACATTTGTAACACATGTAACGTAGGCAATGCAACTTAAAAAAGGAGACGCAAACATACAAATTTTTGGGAAGCTCTATTAAGCGTTGTCAGCCTGACACCCCCTTCAAAATGGATTGGGGGGTTCTTTAGCAAAACGCACAACACACAGTAGAAATAAGCTGGGGTGTGGCAAGAGGAGGTGTATGTGAAAGGGAATGTAAACTTCTAAAAGAAAAGTTGTGTGTGTAGATTTTTGAAATGAATATGCATATGAACAGGTGAGGGCGTGCGAGGGCATTCAGGGTTGCCGGAAAAACTCCTGGCAAAAGTAAATTTAAAAGTTTTTCATACGCCGCTGTCGCTACTTGCCACCGTCTGTCTGCATGTCTGCATGTCTGTCTCCCCGTCTGTCTGTTTGTCTGTCTGTCTGTTCGTCTAACAGATATGAGTAGCGCACACTTTTAGACAAGTTTTCTAGTTCTTTATTTTTTTTTTATAGAACTTTCGTCTTCGAAGGAACGTGAAGCTCGTAAATGGCAAAGAGATTCACATCGCAATACACACATACTCACACTCACATTCACATTCGCATTCACACTTATATACACATACACACAAAATGTGCGATAATTCACATAAGCAGTCTCATATTTATACACACACACACACAGCATATATATGTGTATGTGTGTGTGTGGATTTCCTGCGGAAAGGAAAGCACCTCGCCAAGCATTTAGGCATGCAAAGTTTCTCAACTGGCGCACGTTCCACTCGAAAGCTATCAACATAACCACAAGGAAAAATGTTAGTTCAGCTCAAAATAATAGTTACGGTCGTACCCAAATATTTCATAGTTCCAAACTTTTGCAAAAAATTATTCTGCAGTGGGTAGGGTTCATTCTAGTGGTAATTCTAAATAGTTCATTTTCGCCTATATAGTATATAAATATTCTGAATCTTAGCTTGTTTCTCAGGTATGATATGATATTATCCCTAGGTATGATATAACGAAATTTGCAATTGCAATAACAATATTTCCGTGAACATATGATTAATAGGTTTCCTTTTCCACTTTATCTGTATGTTACTTTTTCGGTTTATCTATATATAAATTATCGACTAGGAAAACATTCCGCTGTTTTTTGAGATTTAATTCCTGTCTGATTTTATTTGAACTTCGGAAATACTATAAAATCCACCTACCAAATATCTACATACTATATAAATAACAGTCCAAGATGTGCCACTGAATCATTTGGGGGAAAGCTATTATTTTAAGTCAAAGTTGCAGAGAAACAGAGATACCATTTGCACCCTGTGCATACCAAGTTTCAAATATCCTAAACTAACTCAGTTCGCACCATTTTTCTTCAGGTATTTCGCAGATAAGAAGGAATCCCGGCCATAAGGAATCCCGGTCTAAAAAAACTAACATTTTTGCACGCACGCATCCGAAAACCATTTAAATAACGCTCCATCATCCAGAAGTGTACAGTGGGAAAACTTATAGACCCCAGGCCCAGACCCCCCATTCAAATCCCCGCCCTTCAAACTTCATCCTAACCCAACGAGGCTGCTGTAGTCGTGTTTCGTGTCGCGTCTCGCGTGATTGGGCGACTAGGAGAGTAGGTGAATAAATGAGCGGAATGTGGGTAATGGGTTGGGGGTTGGGGGTTAGGGGTTGTGGGTAAGGGAGGGACGTTAGTAGAATGTAGTGCTCTGGTGGCGTTGATAAATGCACGGAGCATAAAAGTTGAAGCAAAAACTACTTTTTGCCGCAGTGGGGGTAACTTTTTAGGCAAATTTTCGCCTAGAACTAAAAACGTAGCCAACTACTTTCCACTTTGCTTTGCTGCCTTGGCAAAGTGCCACGCCCACAATCATGCCATCCTCCAAATGCCGCCCACAAATCGCTGGGGCCATTAGAGAGCGAGGGAGAGAGAGAGAGAGAGAGAGGGGGGGAAACGCGCGCTAAATGCGATGTGAATTATTTAAGGCACGTGTGTTGTGCCCTGAATGCGGCAAATTCGACGGTGAAATGCATTTATTATTGAAGATACGAGCTGCCTATCCACCACCCCCTCACCCAATCTCCGCCCACATCAAACCACACTGCCTCCGCCTCCCTTCCCAACGCAACACAGCTAATGCCACTAGTTGTAAAACGCTATGCCTCAAATCCTTCGCCGAGACAAGCCAACCAATTATGTGCGCCTGATGAGTGCCCAACTTATAGCGAGTGAAACGACTAGAGTTGGAGCCAAGGGGTGTCGCTTGGGGGCGGTGTGGTTTGGTAGACCTGTTGGGTGGTGTAGGAAAGCGGAGGTATATTTTGATAAACGCTTTTACAGTTTGAAAAAGTTTTTCCGTGTGCTGTGTGGCACGTGATTGGAATTACGCGTGCCACAGCCATGCTACAAGCATTCAGATTCAGCTACAGCCACAGCCACAGCTACAGCTTCAGCATCTTCTCCAGCTACAGCGCCATCTACAACTTCCGCTTCAGCTTCAGATCTTTTGCCACAAAAGTGGAAAATTTACACGAGTTACGATTATGTGTGGATGCCAAGAGCATGGAAAATTTTGGATGGGGGGTAGTCCAAAGTCCTTTGGCAGGCGGAACATGTTTCTGATTTTGGCTATCGACAAAATGTTGCGCTTAAAAAAATTTGCATTAAGACTAGCACATCATTTGCATGATATTTATAAATGCGAATACAGCAACAGTAGGGACGGTGCCCGACAGTGAGGATCCTCTGAGCAGTATATTCGGTACAGTAAACATTATATCGGTGCTGTTTATTTTTGATAATCGATTGTATAATCAATCATCGATTCCAATTATCGGGAATCTATAAAAAAACGTGTTTATAATCATTGTGCACATCATGCAGTCGGAATTAATCGAATGGAGATTCTCAATTAAGCAGATGGTATATATGTGAAAGAATATTATCCACTTCATAATGTTATAATAATAATTCGCTCCTGATATTTCAGATAGTGAGATAATATTTGCATAGACTCCTAACATATCTACTGAAATTGCAAAATAGTCGATTGTCATTCAAAAATAAATTTGGGAAAAGAAAAAAGAAAAGGTAAAAAAAAGACAAATTATTATTATTTTTTTTTTTTTTCAAAATTCACGCACCTTTAGAAATTACAAATAAAATGTGATTTTATAATTGTTTACATGATTGTCTTATTAATCAAATATTGTATTGTTAGACTGTATACTATGAAAGCTAGAAAGGTAGGCACGAAAAAAGTCCAAATTGGCAACACTGATACCGATAAATAATGTAGTTTTCGTAATTTCTGAAATGTAGGAGTACGACAGCATCAACAGTAGATCCTCTGAAATATTTATGCACAGAAAATGAAGAATAATTATTATTTATACCCTACAAAGAAAAATCATTTGACTTTTTGTGGTTTTTTGTGATGTTTATTCATTTTAAAATTGGAAATTGTTGGAAAATACAAATTGGATTTAATCCTGCGATCGCTTTATATAAGTAGATATAGTGTATACATAAATATACATATCTGTATAAACGTATATACTATACTGATATTGTAGACCTAGACTGTCTCTATCTCTCTCTTTCCCTTTATTTCTCTCGCTTTATTTCCGTTTTCCGTTCTCTTTGCGCTCAGTCTTGCTTCAGTTGGGTGCCGGTTCACCAGTGCCCTGCACATGTAGTATCATCTCGAAGGGATCCCACTCCAGATCGGATTCATGCTTGACCCGACGTCGAGCTCCAATCTGATGATGATGGTGGTGATGGTTCAGATGATTAAGATGTAAATGATGCAGATGATGCGGTGGCCCATGCAGTGCTGGATGTGGCAACTGATGTTGCACCAGACCTATAGGCATATCCTGTGCATGCTCGGCCAAGCCTGGCGGTCGATAAATCTGTAAATGTGGCACCTGATGCGCGTGACTATGTGCAATGGAGTTGGAGCTGGTGTTGGTGTTGGGAGTGGCATTGGGATTCGTGTGATGGTGGTGGTGCTGCTGCTCGCTAACAATTTCCTGTATGTGCTCCCTCGTCTGCTCGCGTTCGTCCACCTTGCGCAGTAGCATGTCCCGCATGAAGGACATGCGATCGAAGTGTTCCCAGTTGGAGCGAAATACCTGCTGTGCGTACTGCGCATGCCGTTCCTTCTGCAGCTCATCCACATAGCGCTGCTTGATGATGGACCAACGCGTTTGCATCAGATCTACAAATTAGAATATCATATGGTAAGCACAAGGGAAATCAAGAGAACCAAGCAGCGGAGAAGGCAGCAATCGGCCTGCGCTTCCCTGCTGTCCGTTGAACTCACTCGCCGTCAGTCCCATCTATATGGCCACCTCCTTCCACACTGCGGATGTGCGACTCTGTCCCTAAA
>JBANCZ010002816.1:0-14445 GCA_037040025.1 Sphaerogastrella javana
AATTGTAGTTCATTGACGAATAAGTGGTTTGAAAGAAATCCGCGAACAGATCGGCCATGTCACGATCAGTGTTAGCAAATCTACTTTGAAAGTTTACCGAAGATGGAAACGTTAATTAATTTCCTATAATCTTTTGTAAAAAATAGATAAAGTATAGACGACTCAATAGAAACTATAACTACATTGAATGAGTGATGCTATAATTTTCAAGCTTTTTATTTAAATAATTTTTTACAGCACAGCGATTAAGGTTACTAAAAACTTAAGACACCTTAATCATCTTTTATCATAATCCATAAATTTTTTTTACTCTTTACCACGACCGAACACAAAACAAAAATGTATACATAACTTCCATATGATGGGCCCCAAATACTTTGGCATAATTCAAAGAAGGCTTTGTTAAACGATTAAGTTCAAATAATAGACTCAATTAAGCAAAATGGACAGCTCAATAGGCTTAAAAGTCATGATCCACCCAGACAGAAAATAGAAAAATATCCGCTACATTCAGAAGAAAAATGAGCATAGATAAATTACAAAAAAACGTTTCGAATTTCAATGATAATAGAGAATAAAAAACACAATGAAATCTAGAATTGAGCACGACAAATACAAATCCAACCGCAAAATGTGCAATGACATCATTTGGCGTCACTGTCAACCTTTCCTGAGCTCCCAAAAAAAGGCGCACAGGCCAAATAGGAAGGGCGGCAGCAGAACAACAGAACAAATGCTTTACAGGTCACAGGGCCAATCAATTATGTAACACTGCCAAATGACCTAAAGGTAGCTGAAACCCCCTGTAAAATAGTTACATTTTCAAATAACAAGTCGATTCAAAAACGTATCTTGTTTGTACACTCTAACAAAAGATATACGATTTTTCTACGCTTTTTACGCCCAATTATATAATTGGTAAACTTTGTCTTTCGAAATACATTTAATGTTTGGTATATCTTATATTATTTTTAATTACTGAAATTTATAATTAATGCAAAAAAATAGTATTTAAGATTTTGGATTAATTTATTCTTTTGACAGTATTTAATATTTAGGTTAGGCTTTTTTAAGAGTATTATTACTTGAAATGTTTTTATAAATCAAGTGCGTGATATTCCCAACGAAAAACAAAAAACTTTAATGTTTGAAGTGTATATAGTGTGTAGAAACTTCTACTAACCAATAAATACACATTTCTTGTATTTGTTTTGTGGTTGCTGGTGCTTCTATTTTGATGTATTGCTGCAATTTGTTAGCCCAGCGAATGGTTTCGATACGGGAAATTACCTACATGCTGTGCCCAGATCGTACAAATTAATTAATGCCTACATAGAATGAACGAAGAACGATGAACGATTCATAAAAGCCCAGGCGAGTAAAGGTTTTACAAAGATTAAAGAAGATGGAGTGCGGGACGAAACTAAACACGATTTGATTGCTTAGGTTACTCTACTGCTGTTTTTACGGTTCATTTGCCAAGGGAACCGGCTGCCGTATAGTGTAGAATACTATAATAAATAGTTCGTGGACCACATGTGGCTTTAAAACACCGAAAGTAGACCCAATAGCCCATTGGTTCATGGTGTCTGAAACAAGATACACAAGTACGCATATAATTTCTCAAACTGCCGATTCACCTTTGCATGGTCACGTAGTAAACGGAGCTATATGAAGTTCGGATACACATTGCATCATGATTTGAAAGATTACCTTATTTTCGAAATTGGGAATAACATTTCCATAAATGGAACCACTCTTAAAATTCTTGCAATAATTCAAATTCATTTTGCTTATAGTAGTGCTGCTCTTATTTATGGGTATAGAGCGTATTATGTCCGACTAATTGCTGAATGTATTTAAAAATTATTTAACCGTATTATTCCATTTACATAGTTATGCACTATCTATACATATATATGTAAATATTTTTTTCGGAAACAGTAGCTCAAGCGATTTCTATTAGCTGTGAGTCGCACACACTGAACTATCATGATATGCAATAATCTTTCAAACTAGACTGATACCGTATCTATATATAGTAATCAAGTTTAGACCTAAATCGTGTATGTGGGGTAATATTCACCGTATAGTCGAGGGGCGTCGGTGGTGTAATGGTCAGCATAGTTGCCTTCCAAGCAGTTGATCCGGGTTCGATTCCCGGCCGACGCACAAGTAAACTTTTTTGATATTATTAGTAATCGTTTTTATGTTTTTTAAACAAAAGTTCAAAACTGTCAATTTCGAATAGTTTAGTCCGCACTACGTCTAACTCTTTTTGCAATAAATTCGACATCGTAGAAATAGTGTAATTTAAAAACAGAATGATATATTTAATCCATTGGAACATTTCATCAATTAGGTGCTGCTTCTAATTTTTGTGCTTCTGGAATTCTAAGAGACAGATCAGCATGAATGAATGCACGAATTCGAAATGAACTTATGATGTCAATGCTTTACGAATGTTAGGCCAATATAAATATTACGGCTCAAATAAATAAAAAAAAATATGTGATGAATTTGGATGCCAAGGTCCGGCAACAACACCGAGTAACGGATGGACAACTCACGGAGATTTTCGGTCTGCTACCAAACTAATTAGTATGCCGTTTGCATATGGAAAAACAAAGACTAGTGCAAACAAAGACTAATTTTTCATAGCTGGATGGGATGATTCGGTAAGTTAGTCTGCTCGAAATACACACAGTCTACGTAAAATGTTAATCTGAAAAAATATATAAGAGAGCGAGAGCGGGCAAGAAAAGGCGGTAGAAATATTTTGCTATTGAAAAACGATGTAAAATTCAGATAGAAGGTAATGAGGAGAACTTAGTTGTAACACATACCAAAGAGCCGAAAGATGTTCAACTATATGACAGTCCACTACCTCAATATATATATCATATATATATATTATATCAGCAGTTGAAAGTGTCATACATATGTTTACCATATATATTGTTTCTACAAGAAATCTTTTTTATGGATAATAGATACAAAAGATACATAAGAAAATTAAACGATCTTACAGATACATATATATATAACAATATTTCTATATATATAAAAGTTTACCATATATCGTCTTTAGTTTTAGACTGCTCTGAATAACCATTCTACGCCAGAAATTCTATAATACTTCAAAACTACTATGATGCTTCAAATATTCCACTCTAGTCATTCTTATATTATTCGAGAAATACTGAAGAAATGGTCTGTGCTTTCGGATATATTTTGTTTTTTACACCGTTAAGTGCACAATAGGTACAGGATAATTGCTTTTGGTCAGGCCAACGAGTTGAGTAGATCTTGTCACATACGTCATAGCGAGTTCATACTTCTTAATTTTAAAATTATGCTTAATGTATATTTCATAATGACAGTTCATCTGTTCAGATGCTCAAGAAATACATTCGAAAGTCGCACAAGCTATAATTGAGTTTAAATACCTTCGCTAGAGACTATGATAATATGTAAATGCTCTGGACTTGTACTAACATTTTGCCAGGCAGTAGGCGATTTTCTTCTTGGCAGACTTCATATTCGTGCGAGGGTCCCTGCTGAGCTAATTTAATATTCATTTCGACGCTACCAGCCCTGACTTATGTGTATTACTAAAAATATCAATTAATGCATAAAACGTGCGTAAAATATTTTAACACTTTTAGGGCAAGAGTCCAGGCAAAACAGCTCACAGCCCTGGGATCTGGACCTTATTTTAACTGCAACTGGACACGGTCTGACCTTGAATTATATTGAAAATAAATTCGTATGAGAGTGTGGAAAAGATAAGAACTTCCAGACAGAGTCAACATAATTGATTTAGCGATTTATACGTTTCTGTCTCACTTTTGCAACTCCTTCCGAGTCAAGTCATACAAGTTGACCTCAAGTTGTTTCGATGGTTGTTGTGCATATTCTGTTGCTGAGGTTGTTGTAAATGTTGATGTTGGTTGGAGATGTGTGAGCTTGACATGGACATGACCAAGTGCAATATGTAAAGCATGCTTGGCTGCATTTGTAATCACTTTGAGCATCATTAAGTAAATTACAAGCTGCCAACATCAACAGCACATTACTTGAAGATACATTTGTATCTCAAAGAGTAAAGAGCCTGCTGGGTGGGTGGCCGATGGGGCGTTGGGATGTGGGTTAGCAATTCGTGTGGTTGACCAGCTGCCAGTGCTTAAAGTTAGGGTCTAGTTAAGTTATTTATGTGCTAGCTCCGACTATTTAATTTCATTTAAGTCTTTCGACCATAAAACCCAAAAAAAACAAAATGTTGAAATTAAGTGCCCCACCGCAGGGTCGTCCCTCTGGTTCATCCCTTCTGGCACTTTAAACCAATATTTGTTTTGGCTGACACGCTTCAAAAGAGCAAAAATGAAACACTGCGTTTTACGTTTTCAGCATTTCAATTCGAGCTGCGACCCTCCATCCCCACGCTACTCTCTACAGTGCCCCCAAACTACACTCTACGGTGCCTACTAGTATCCGGCACGTCTGTTTATTTGTTTGCTGGTAGCAATGGTCAGTTCCTTTGGAGTGGAGGTTGCCTTTGGGTTTAGGTTTAGCATTAAGGTTTGAGGGTGGGGATTGCGTATTTATAGAGCATAAGGTACATCCCACTATCTCCCTCTCGCAGATTCTTTCTCTCAATAACTCTGTCACTATCTTTGCCTCTTGCTTTCATTATTTATTATGCTATTGCTATGTTGCTTTTCTTTGGATGCTCACTTTTGACCATATTTGTGACCGCATCGGTTGTTGTTTCCTTTGCTGCTAGTTTGTTTGTCTTGTGTTCTGTGGCATCTTCACAGCTGACTGATTGCGGCTCAATATTTGTGTTTGCCTTTGTCGTTTTGGGTCTGGAATTCCTTATGGAGTCTAGCCGCACTTGCCACACCGCAGGGCTTTGTCGCGCCTGACCTTACCGACAAGTAAATTTCGAGTATACGTGGTATATATGTATATATGTATATAGGCATTTCAATTTCTGCTGTCTCATATATGATCATATTAATATTCAGTGGAGTACAATTGATCAGACTGTTATACTGATTGAAAACACTTTATCCGTGGACATTTAATCCCTAAACTATACTTGATTGTACGCTGTTAGCTAACTCTATAGATAGTCATATGTCATATGTTCACACATATATAAATCTTAATAATAATTTAAATGTACCATACATTTATTTTGATTGCTATTCAGGTACCGTTGCCTCGATGAAATTGCCAGCTCAGCGAGCTATGAAATTTAGTTAAAAAAGGAAAAAGGAAAGATTCTTCTAACTCTATTGAGCTTGGCCAATATCGCTCCCCGTAGCTCCCATACACGCATATCAATTACTCATGCGATTAAGCCAACCAAACTACCAACTGATTGCCAATGCATGCCAATGGCCCATATTATTCCTAATACAACGACGGTTATATGCTCTTGCGCTGAACAGCAAAATGGGGAAAATGTCTATGGTATCGATAGACACTATTGATTGTTACCTTGTGAGTTAATATTTGTATTTGAAAGCTTAGTTCTTTATTCGAAATTAAAGCTTATATCTAGACTTAAGTTGAGCCTACTAAATTTACATAACAATGAGCCTAAACTAAAGTGTAAGTGTAAATTGGAAAAACGAATGAACAAGAGTATATGTTATATGTATCTCATTTCGAAATCTGAAGAAATGGCACATCGGTAAGGGGTCTTTTAAGCCATTTGACAATTTGTGAAACAAATTCAACATTATAGTACATGCCCCGTGCCACAAAGCCAACGTATCCATAGTGAGAGCAAAAAAGTCGCTTCCAGTTTTCTGTTCGTGTCATCATTAGAAAAATTGCCATGGATGGAGCTGCTGGCAACCGAGAAGGTCTCCGAAGAAGCAGTAGTTGCTGCAGAGGCCGCGTTACGCACACGAACTGTCAACTGGCTAATAGGCATAAAACAAACTGGTTAAGAAAATTGCAGGCTTGATTGCATTTGACCACTGCGACACGAACCAGCCATAGCGGATCAGTGGCATTGGGACGGGACAACAACGAAAGGGGCAAAATCAAACGATACCAACGGGGTATTCATTTAGCTTTAATGTCTGACCAAATTACTTGGCTACTTGAGCACTATGCAAATGTATGGGTGTCGTATAGACACACTCATATAGAGTTTGTTTATATGTGTGTTCAACACGTGCGTGTTCACAATTTTCCAATTTCACGCAAATTAATTTCCGTTATCACCCCTGAAAAATATCCGGTATTTTAGTGTTAAAACGACAGAGCTTTTATATCATAGATATACTTTCTATAGATTACCCATTCAGCGATTCTGTTACATAGAAATAACTTTCAGAATTATTCATATACAATTTGAGATAGAGTCCGGGTCAGTTCTTGATTTGAAATAATAATAATGTATAAGAGACCGGAACCAACTACATAGTTTCCTATATTAAATTATTACAATGAACGATGATCTGGTGTGAGTTTTTGAAATGAAATTGTAACTTATCAGTATCTTTATTAGTAAGATGTAGAAAGAAAGACGTCAAGCCAAGTCGGTTGAGCGATGTACGTCTGTCCATCCGTACTGTCTTTTGTCCATCCGTGCTCCGTTATTTGTTAGGTAAACCGTACTTTCGAAAATTCATGTTATGTTGCAGATTAAGCGCGGCTAAATGAATTCGAAATAAAGCATTCGTATAAACTTGAATAAAGCAACAATTTAACTACTAATTGCATTACGTTTTAGATACAAATGTTTCTGAAATTCCAATATTGATCCCCACTTCAATTGGGAAATCCAGAATCCTATTCCTTTATACGATCTTTCATTCAGTGCGTAAGAAAGCCTAAAGCAACAGCAGTTGACAAAGACCTCTTATCACAACTATTAAAACATCGTGACTAGGAAAAGCCTTTTAGTAAAAACAGTAGCTACGTCCAAGCATGAGAAGTCCTGCTCAGGTCGTTGAACTAATATATTACTTGGAATGGATATGGACATAAGACCTTTCCTTATTATTTATGTAGCTGTCGATAACCTCATTATCCAATAAGTTAGGTGGGTTTTTATAGCAGCGTTTTTTCCGCAATGTTGACGTTGTTTGATCACGTTCTTAAATAATAACACAACTTCAGGAAAGAAAACTTTTTCAGTCACATTGCTAAGATAAGTTTCTTAAATAAAATTGTCTCCGGCAGATACAAGTAATTTGTCACTCCAGATGGGGAAACTTTAAAAAATTAAGAGAGTGTGCGGTATGCTGTGCATTACTCAATATAAAATCTTTGAAAAATCTGAAAGTAATATTAAAAATAGCGATACATATTATTTGTTTTGAACAAAGTGTTGGTATCACAGTTCGCCAAAATCATAGACACTTATCGATAGTTCTATGTCACAAGCAGCTGTTTTTTAAATAGTGCGACTCCGCAATGTTCTACACATATGAATGTAGTTCTGTAAAGTTACAAAGTCGTCTTTTAGCAATAATGCTTCTTGCTATATTTACGATCGTTTCTGCTTTGACCTCTAATTACCGCAATTTCCTCACGATGTATCATCATTCACAAATGTTTGCTTGCTAACAATCTCTAGCGCCAAAGATAGGTCGACGGGTCTATTGCATAATTGCTTTGCGACAACAGCCACGCGTATCTTCCTGCCCAGCATTGGCAATGCGGACAATTTTTCAATGTACGGTAACAACAATGCGATAATAACAACAAGGCGAATGAGCCACATCGTTAACAACAACAACAACAAATACAACACGAAGCAGTCATCCACTCCAGAGATTCCTTTGTGGACAATCCATGGCTATTTAGCTGGTCTCACATTGGCGGCATAGAGGAACAACAAACAAGAGACAACTTTGTTCCCACCTTGATCCCAATCAACCTTTACCGTCGCCGTCAACCGCATCCTTAGCCTGTATCTACGCTCTCGCCTCTAAATACAATATATCCGCATCTATCCATCGCTGTTTTAACATGACTGCCACATACTTTGCTGTATTTTCTCCAGCGCCTAGCCAGGCCAATTAATTAAGCAGCACGAGCGCCGTCCGACATCGACAGCAAAGCCAAAGCCACAAACTGCTCCTCGCTGCAGCCATTGGAGTCAGTGCAGCTGCATTATGCAACAACAGCGACGAAAATTTGGCTGAAAATTGGCCATGAGGCGCACTCTATGTTTATTCTATTAGTTGACACTATAAGTCGGGCCTGAGAGAAAGAACATGGGATAACCAGGCTTACTTTCTTTTTCGTCCGTGCACAGCACTGAAACAAAACGCAAAATAATGGACACCACCAGGTGGAAATAAGTTGTTAAACTCTGATGTACTCATAAATCGACCACTACTACTTACATTAAGTGCAGCCAAATAGAAGCTGGCGGGCTTCAATTTCAAAAATTAGCATTATCTCCAACAAAACAGAAATAATAGAGCCTGTCCGAAGAAGTTATTAGTACGGATGGCACGATTAATCAAATTATGCACAATCTATTTACCTAAACATTTCGATTTAATCCCTAGTTATTAGTAATGTATTATTACTATTAACACCTAGACTTTGGGAACTATAGGATGAACAGTACTTGTATTGCCATGACGGTAGCCTAAGCAGATGAAGTTTGTTTCGAATTTTGGATACCGGCACAATGGGTGCATTTGTGGACCAAATAATTAAAAGTCGCTACAGTACGCAACAACTGCAAAATTGCACCTACACCGTTTGATTTAAATTTTGGATACTATACTGCCTTAAATGTACTACACTGCTACAAATACAATATTCCGTGTTGAAAATACTGACCCCAAGGTCCCTTTTTTTGCAGTTCTGTCTCTTTCCTAGAAATTTAATACTCTCTTTATCGTGACATAAAATATATATATTATTTTAGCAACTGACTGTCTTCAATTGTCTCAACTATCATTGCCTTAAAGAATAATAACAAATCCGAACAATGAAATCTTGTCGGGCTGTAAGATCACTGTACTAAAATAATGCCCATGAGTGCGCAAATAATGCTGCAGGTTTTTGCATACAATAAGGAAAACTAACACGCCCACACATACTTTGCATAATCGCACATACTAATTAATAGTTCATAATTAAAATAAAAGTTAAAAAACTATATAAACTTTGAAGAGCAAATGTCTGGCAATGACAAGCTCTTTTCACCATACCACGAGAGATGTTAATAATGATATTTTCCAGCCGATGAACTTTTTAAATAAGTTTGTCAAAAAGTCTGGTGAATGCCAAACACACTCGGATATACTCACACACACACTCGAACATATTCGCGTGGAGAGTCGAATTGTCGGGCTCTGTCAGGCAGTACATAATAAAGATTTAGCTATTGGATGTCGGAATATTTTGAATTGCGCAACTTTAACCCCAAGCAGCTGCAACATCAACGGCAGCACCAGCTGAAACCGCAAATAGACTCAGTCGACCTTTAACACCTACCGTATTCGAACACCTACACTCGAACGGGAAGATGGTACGCGTCCAGGGGCGGATTCTCAAATGATTCAAACTACTGGTAGCCAGATTGTACATTTTTTAGAGTTGCCTGACAATCAATACACTTTATAAAAACGTGGTTATTAGAATCGTACAAAACAACTTTTATTTTAGAGTTGTATCAATTGAATTGAATTTTATACAAACTTTGTAAATCTGTATATGGTAGACGGGTTTCTTGGAGAGGGTCGCCAAATGAAAGTTTGCCTGCACCTCAAATCAGCCCCCGCCTCTGCTACGTTTCTTCTCTAAGATGAGTAAACAGATTTAACAAATTATTCCTAATGCAAATAAGCAATCAACATAAATTTTGCGTTTAATCTTTTTGTTCATTGTCGCCTCTGGAAGTATAAAACTTAAAGAGAGTTTTTCTGCATGTTAAGTTAAAACTCAGTTATAACGAGAGTCAGAGTGCAGAAGTTGTTACTGCTTTGTAGAAAAATTTGATGACTTTCATTGGATACCTCATCTGACAAATTATGTATATATAAACTTCCAACGATTATATACAGAATCGAAGAGCGTCTTAACTTTATTGAAACTTGATTTAATTGTATCCACTTACGGGGCAGTTCGCATTTTAGAAATAGCCACATGCAAGTTTTGATTTTACTGGCCCACTTGAAGATCCAAATTAAACTATCTCAAACTTCATTGCACTTTATAAGCGGAAAAGTTTTCTGAATAGAATTGTGTTTAATCAGAGATTGTCCAATTCTGTGGTTGTTTTCCCCATTTATTAATTTCATATTTATTTACAATTTTTCATAATTTCCATAATTTTATAAAATAACAATAATTGTTTTTTTTTTATAATGCTGAGGAATTTATGAAGAGTTTGGAGAATAGAACCGTTAGTTTCATTTCCCCTATTCATCAACGTTTTGCATATTAAATTGTTATGGATCGAGCGGCCCAATCAGCATTTGTAGTCCCCAAAACACAAATTATCCATTAGAAACAGTGGAACGGTAGCCCACGACGAGGTGAGGTGGGATAATCATAATTGAGTCGGTGCATTATCATTCAGAGCGATTAAGCGTCGTTTATCGATTGACAACCAAGACGACCCGCGACGACTGACTGCTGACATTGCTGGTGGTCCCATGCCTAGCAGCCCCGCCCAGCTTCGCCCATTCTTTATCGATGGCAACGCTGTCAACATAATTAACGGCAAATGCCTGCGACTGGCGGCAAAAGTCTCACGGCATGACAAGAGCTATGCGATATATACATCCATACAATATGTGTATGTGTGTCTGGTGATGTCTCCCGAAAGCGAAGTCGCTTCCCGGGCACCCCTGCTACCCTGCAACTATTGTAATTTCCACGCATAATTACACAAATATGCGATGGCTATGCAAATGAGACGTGGCGATGTCTTCTTATTTCCTGGACTTCGGCTTGGGGCGGTCTGCTTACATTGGGTTATTTCTCTCTCTCTCTCTCTCTCTCCCTCTCTCTCTCTCTATCTCTTTTTCCTCATGTGTGTGTGTGTTCCATCATTATTGGTTATTTATATGGCGGATGATTACGTGCAATTAATGCAACAATGCAAGTTCATGAATATTGAATACTAATGATATCAGCCCCACACTGATGCCTGATGTCGCATTCAACAACTAAACCCAATATGATTGCGTCCGTAAATTGGCAAGTCAGCGAAATGTCTTCAAAAATAGCATGACTTGTGCTGTTGATCAGTTCTTCTAGCCGTTGTCACTTCCACATCTCCAGACAGACCCAGACAATGCTATATTAAAAGAGACGCAAACAGAGAGGGAGAGAGAGTGAGATAAAGAAAACTTGGTCGCCCTGTGGTCGTAGCTCATTGTCATAACGGACAGTGCTGACAGTATATAATCCATCAATAATTGCATCTTCACTGGCCTTGAATTCTGGTCCGGTCTAGCCTGAATCGGTCTGTCCCGGCTTCGACTTTTTTCGGTTGCTTTCAGGCTTTTCATAATTGCAGCAGCCGCTCTGGGCATGGTCATGGCCATGGCCATAGATACAACCAATGCTTTATGTCAATTGTGTTGACATTAATCATGGCAGTTTTGATTGCTCTGCATCGCGCATTGTTCAAAATTGGCCACCCAAAGAGTTTGCACACCCCTCCTGCGATATTTTGAGCGGGTTGTCGGACTATGACAGCCTGTCTATTATCTATTGTCTTGTCAGCCGCGTAGAATGCTGTATAGTAAATGGCAATTCCTGGTAAGATCTTTGGTAGCCCAACGTGAAAATGTAGGACATCATCAATTGTATAAAACTTTGTACTATATTTAGACCATGCCTTTAAAAAACACAAAGGGTCTATTAACTTTGTGCAAGTCGATTTGTGTGTAACAGACAGAAGGAGGCGTGGCAGATCCCATAGAGTATATGTATTCTTGATCAAGAAGAGAAGCCGAGTCGATTGACCCATGTCTGTCTGTCTGTATGAATACCAAGATTTCGGTAGTTATAAGTGCTACTGTGTTCATATTTGGCACGAACGTTGCTGTGTGGCCGAAGCAGATCAAGTTTGTCTTAAATTTTGAATACCTGCCCCCACTCCCCCGCAATTGGTGATTCTTCTTTTAACAAAAAAATTCAAATAACAGGAACAATTTTAAAGCTAGAAAGTTCTGGTACATATATTCACAATCACATTATGCATAAACCGTTTCTTCACATTTTGGATACCAGTCCCACTCCCCCACAATTGGATACCAAAACTTCAAATTGCCATAACAGGTGCTGTTTTGGAGATAAAACGTTGTATTTTTGCACATATGTGCCGAGTTACATTATACATATACTGTCAAATTAAAATTTTGGATACCCATATGCATCTTTAAATGTCACATAGGTTAATTCATACTTTGAATACCTGTCCCCACTCCTCCGTAATTGGATACCAAAACTTAAAATTGACTTATTTTGGAGCTAGAAGATGTACTTTGGCACATATGTGCTGAATTTCATTATACGCCAACTCTTGTATTCAAATTTTGGATAGCAATCCCCAATCCCCAACTGGTGGATACCTTGAACTTTAAAACTGTGTTACAAGGCGCAATTTTAAAGCTAGAAGGTTGTGCTTTGGAACATATATCCAAAATATCATTACACATCTACTTGTGTGTCGATTACCGATATCAATTACCAATTAATAATATCGATTATCGATATTAATTATCACAAATATAACACCGAAAATACTATTCTCCGAAAATGCTGTACTTCTCCAAAAATACTATTCTGTTCCAAAAATACTGTACTTCCCCAAAAAACTGAACACGGTCCCACCTGTCGGGCTAGTCCCTACTGTTGGATGTTTTCTTCAATTAAATTACCTCGAATCAAAAAACCCAAGTTTATTACATGGTGAAAACTTCCCTGAATTTAGCCACAACATGTTCTCGCACTCTTTGCCTTCTTATCAATGAGACACCGACATTATTGTATATAAAATATTAATTATTTATCAATTTTGTCGCCAAAAATGCTTACTCAAGTCACAGATTATAATTCCAATTTTCAGTTCAAGATGATGTAACACATACTTTGACGTTGCATAAAATTAAAAGACCCTTCATTGTTTTTAAGCCCATGATAATAACACCAAGAAATGCCGACAGTTACTATAGCAGAGCTATCACCCTACCTTTAAAATAATGTTAACTCACATAAATATAGAGGGGATTTGCCATACACTAGATGTGGTTCGTTTATATTTGTTTATGTTAAGCATTGAAGTGCATATGAAGCTCCTAAAATGGAGCGCCACTTCAGAGCTGGGCCAAGACTTTTCAGAGCAGCTAATGGCTGCATTCTGGCAAAGGTGAGCCCCCGAATAGTAATGGAAAGAACAACTAAAAAAAAAAAATAAACAGAAAAAAAGAACGACCGTACGAACAAGAACTTTTACGGTAAGAGGGGATTTTCTTTTGCGCCATTTTGCGGCGTTTTACATTTGCTTCGTGCTCGTTTTCCCGGCCTTTATTTACCTCGTTTTCAACGTCCGTTACCTCATCTGTTGCACGTGGCCCTGGCGTCGCGTCTCTCCTCACGTTCTTGTATCCTTCGAAAACCATTCGCAACAAAGTGGTCCTCGTGGCTGAGTCCATCCGCAAAAATGTTTGTAGCCACAGAGCCGACAGGTGGTGCCAGCAACCACTTCAGCCACTCAGCCACTCAGCCTCTGAGAAGTCAAATCAGTGCATTTGGGTCAGGGTGCCGGCGCCAGACGCAAAGCAACCCACGAACGAACAACGTAAAAACGCTGTAGGAAAACTTAAGGACTTTGTTTGTGAGTGTATGTGAATGACTAGTCAAAGCGAAAACATTCGTTCAAAAGGTGGCCAATTCTGTTCAATATTGCATGAAATGTGTACATTTTAGACTTCCCTGAACGGATATACATATAGAAAATGTTTAAATTATTTAATACAGAATTGAATTGTGTTAAATTAGTTTCAATCAATTATTTTATATACTTTGAATTATATGATATGAATCAGTATTTATTCGAACAGCTGCAACATAAGTCAAATGTCGATCGCTGAACGGATTCGAGAGCAAAAATAAGGTGAATTTGTTTGTAATCTCTTAAATCGACTCGAAACGCGTTCCCCGGAGTGGTCTCTTGAGTTTTGGGAAAAGCCAGAAGTCACACGGAGCCAAATCAGGAGAATACGGTGGTTGTGGAACGATATGCGTCGAATTCTTGGCGAAATGGTCACAAAGAACGAGTGCAGTGTGCGACGGTGCATTATCGTGATGCAAAAACCAAGAGTTGTTGTCCCATAATTCTGGTCTTTTTCGACGAATAATATTCCTTATTATCAGTTTGGCCAGGTGAAAGGAATTCACAGGGCACCACACCACGAAAATCGAAAAAAAACTGTC
>JBANCZ010002817.1:0-14445 GCA_037040025.1 Sphaerogastrella javana
CAGATCAAGTTTGTTTTAAATTTTGGATACCTGGCACAACTCCTGAAAAATTGAGGAGCCCCCAATTTAAAATCATCGTAATAGACGCATTTTTGAACCTGCTTTGAAACATATGTGAACTTTCCATTTTTCTACGTCCCCCTCCGGTGGATAACGAAACAAAAAAATTGGAATAACAAGCGCACTTTTAATTATAGAAGGTTCTGTTTCGGAACAAATTCGCACGATCATATTATACATCTAATGCTATTTTCATATTTTAGATACCTGACTCAACTCTTTCACCGTTGGATACCAAAATTTCAAATCACCATAACACGCGTTGTTTTGAAAAAGATTGTTGTCTTTTGGGATATTTTAGTTGAATTTCATTCCACACTCAAAGTCATAATTAAATTTAGGGTACTGGTGGTAAGTAATCTTCCACTGGTAGATATCCTGAAGTTTAAGATCAAGCCCAATTTTTAAGTAAGAATATTCGGCTTCGGCATGTATCCAAAAATAGATTAAAAACCCACTTCTTTTTATCGATCTTTGATATCGATTACCGGTTAATTAAAGAAATTATTGAACTCGATTATCGATAATAACACTGAAAATACTACCAGAAATACTGAACTGGTCAAGAAATACTGGTCTGTTCCGAAAATACTAAGCAAAGGGTCCATACTGTCGAGCCTGTTCCTACTTTCAGATAATTGTAATAAATCTTTCATAACTTTGGTCACGGAAACAATACATTTTTTTCTGAATGAGAGATCTATTTTTATTTTCATATGAAAATATCTAGTACCATATGGTTCATATAAATATTGCGCGGTATTTTTATAGTTCTTTTTGCTATTTTTATGTATTTTTTATACATTTTAATTGCACAAAAAGTCTGTGGATAAAAATTATGTCGTGCTTTTTATGCATTTTTAATAGCAGTCGCTAGTCTGTCACATAAACCACTTGACCACATCGGTGCTGAGGGTGTAACGAATAATATGCATATATGAACAGGAGTAGTAAAAAAAAAAGATAGTCATGGTGTTAGACAAGGATGAATGCTGCCTGCTTTTTTCATAGGTTGCAAAATGTAATATTTCTCAAATTCTTTGGTCGTTTCGGACGACACTTTACATTGCAGCTATGATTTGTGGCATATTTATGTAAATTTGTGGGTTTTTTGGTTAAACATCTAAGGCGAAATGAATTTTTGCCAACCGGTACCCAACAGCCTGCAGCAGGTGTATTTGACCGAGCAATTAGTGAGAGCCTTACATATTATTATGGGAAGCAGGCAGACTATACAGGAAGATACAGATAATGGCAGAGAATGAGACACACATACACACAACTGTGGAACCGAAATGGAAATGTGTTGGGGTTTAGCATTCATTATCGGCAATTGAGATATATATTGCACACAAATTCTCATAAGATATATTATATTGACCCTACACAATTCTTGTATGAATAGATTGAGAGTTCTTTAAAAAAATATTCATGAGACAAGATGAGATGAGACAGTAACGATAACGGATTGTCATTGTCGCGGCATGAAATAAAGAATATTGACAAAAAGTATAGAAAACTAACTTATAAACACGATATTAATTGTCTATGTATAAAGTCATATGTATTTCATAAATTATTTCGAGGACACAGAAAATTGTACATATATCCATATAGATTTAGTGGATGAAGAATAAGTTTGTTTAAGATTAACTTACTAAATGGTGTAAACGATATGCCAAAGATGACTTTCCTTTTTATCTGACCATCTATTGGTAAACTTTTGGTTAAATAATAAGTTTTTTTCATGTATGGATAATGTATGTGGTATAATTTCCACGCACTCAAACAACTGCCAACCACTTAGTTGGGCGATAACAAAACAGAAGCCTAACGTGTTATTAGACTCTGCGTTTAATAAACACAAAAAGGGTCTATTAATTTTGTGAAAAGTCGATTCATGTTTAACAAGCAGAAGGGGAGACCCCATAAAGTATAAATATTCTTGATCAAGAGCAGCCGAGTTGATTGAGCTTTTTTCGTCTGTCCATCTGTATGAACACATAGATTGATATTTGGCACAATGATTGTTGTATGGCCTACGCAGATCATGATTCTTTCAAATTTTGGATAACTGCACCCACTCCTCCGCAATTGTGGAGCGCGATTCTGAAGCTTGAACATTCTGAGTCACATATAACCAAGATTACATTACACTCGTGCGTTTTTATCGGTTATCGATATCGATTACACCGATAATACTGAACTGTGCCAGAATTACTAGTCTGCCCCAAATATACTATGTTGTCCCATAAATACTATTCAGATCCCTACTATTGCATTAATAACGGAATTACTTATAACTCAACTTAAAAGTTATTAATATTTTGGGAGTAATAAACTGGAGGTAATCTTATTGAATCTATTAAATAAGAGTTAATCGCTATTATATATCTAAATTTGTTAATTATCTATATCTAAACGTAAATACCTAAATATAAACGTAAATATATATATCTAAACGTATGGAGGTTTTAACCCCTTAACTGGAAATCTTTTGCCACCCGTGGCTAATCAATTTGTGATGCATAAACCCTCAGTCTATGAGTTTGCAACGTTTACCACTTTTTGCTGCTGTTCCTTGGCCTTTGGATGGTGGAAGGCAAAGAGGTTGACCGCTAACGCAACGAATATGAATACACACATATGGATACGATTAGACAAATACACACATGTCTGCTAACACGTTGAAAAGTCCTCGTCCTCTGAATGTCGCACATCTTGTCTGTTCAGGCAGTCAGTGGCTGCCATCGGGGACAGGTGTACATGATTTATGAGATTTACATATCAGCGCACTCTGATGAAGCGCGTTGATGCGTTGACAATGGCTGATGCCTTCACACACAGTCATACAGGCAGAAACACACACAGACACAAAAAATAGACAAGTTGAATATGTAAATTTGCGTTCTGATTGATGATATTATGCTTGTTTAAAGGATAATGGGGTTTAAAAAAAAAAAAACAAGATTGAAGGTTCATTTCGTTTGAGTATGTGACTTATTAAGTGGGCAAACTTTTGGATATGAATAACAAATTAATCGGAATTGCCAACTTAATAGTTCATAGTTTCATCATATACATGTACGTATATAGTAAGTTAGAGTATAACTTTTCGTTGGTGTCCATTCGTTCGATTAGTCGGCCAGTTTTAGGATATGTGATTGAATAATTAATGATTCGATACTTAAGGTGCAGCTAATTTTTATTTACATATATACAATACAATTCAAATGAAAGATTAAGGGAATTAATTTTTGTAGATGAGTCTAAAATCCGTTTTCTATACGTTTTTCACTTTATACCTCATAGATATTCATTAGCCAGACAGTGGACATTTCACCCTGTAAACGTTATTGGTAACATATGTGCTTGATATCCATATGTTATTGAGTCTCTACATCGCTGTTGTAGCGGCAGTTGTCGCAGCTAAAAACCGCAAGGCCCAGCTTGTGCAAATTGTTATTTGTCCATGTGATACTTGAAATAGAAACGTTCATACAGAAATGGATTTAAATTAAAAGAATATCAAAGAGTAGTGACATCGCCCGAGAATATGGATCCTGTATTAGTTATTTTCGACACATTTGCTATTTTCGGTGCACTATAGTAACATATTTTTAATGCAATCTTTCTATTTTATAACAAAATTTGCATACTACTAGCATTCTTATTTTCTTGGCCAGTACTGTATGACATAATTATATTGTACATCTATTTTCATTTTCAAATTTTGAATACCTTCCCCTACTCCCCCACTGGTGGATAGCCTGTAACGAAAAATCGGAATACAAGGCGCAATTTTATAGGTAGAATGTTCTTATATATATATATATTTTTACCTATTACCGATATCAATTACCAATTAACGATATCGCTTTTCAATATTAATAGAATACTATATTATTATTTAATTATTATTATATTATTTAATTATTATTCATAAAATGAAAATCTTCGTACTTTCGACTTACTTTATACTTTATTGAATTTCAATTCACCTACTATATAGCACATAAACTCGAAAAAACCAAAATTGATAAAAACTTTTCCCCAACCCTGTGCATAGCTGAAAACCTGGTTAAAATTGCCCACATATCATCCGACCCTACCGAATAATTCAACATTTGAATTATGGCTACTTAATTAATTGAATCACAGTCGCAACCCTGCTCGCTTTAAGGTGACGGTGTCTCAGCAATCTGTATAGCCGGAAGTGGTACTGTTCACAGTAGTAGTAGCCAAGTTCAAAGTTGTACAAGTACATGGTAATTTGTACGGAGTTTCATAAGCTCTGTTCGACTAATTAAAAGAATTTGCAATCAATTGCAACGCGAACAATAAGATTCAATGAGTATGCCACCCATTAATTTTATGACCCAATTTGTTGCCAGATTAAATGCTGCGCCATGCTTGCCATGTTGATATTTTATCGAATCATTTTACCCCTACTGTTGTACAGTTGGTCATTTACACCGGTTCTTCCTGAGACTGGGATTCTCATGCGTTTACTTTGCCGTACGGGTAAATACCCATTTCACAGTCTCGCCCATTCCAGCAGCTAATCGAAGACTCCGTCGTCCTTTCCGAGCAAATTTATTGCCTCCATCCATGTGTCTGTGTAGGGAGAAGAACGACAGATGTAAGTCTCATCTGCTCCTATGACCTGTCTGCGTCCATCGCACTGACATACACTCACACACCACCCTTATAGACACACACACCTGCATAGCAGCTTTGAATGTAACTTTTGCATGTTGCATTTGGTTCTTAATATTTCCATAGTTGTTGTTGTGTTTTTGTAGGACTGCTTTAATGTTTTAAGCACAACAAACTGGTTTCTTGTTTTCTGTTTTTCGTCCACCGATTGTTTCGCCGCGCCTGGGTAACAATTGTATTACGGAATGAACGAAAAAGAGAGTGACTAAGAATGCGCTCTTTGGCTGCAGAACTCGTTTAATTACGACTTTTGCGCTTTTTGTTCAATAATTTTCATGAAAATAAAAAAAAAATAACAAACTGTAGGGACGTTTTCCGACAATAGCCACCCTGCGTTTATTGTTTAGGGGCCAGTATAGTATTTTCAGATGTGATATTTGCTTAAAAACCATAGAAACTCAAATTATAGGGTATATTGTGTTCGTCCATCTAAAGAAAATCGGTTATTATAGAGACTATCCTCCAACTATATATTTGTTCATTCCGTTCGTACACGTATCACATGTAATTCTATTCTAAATTCCATTATATTGTTCGAAATAGTTATCTACTAGTATATTACCTTTGTGTACTGTTTTAAGCTTCCAAAATGCGTCTGATCGTAAGTGAACACCATTTAATCTACATATGTTAAATCCCCTCACCAAGAAAACTTTGTTATTATCCTATCCTTTGTTATTATCCTATCCTATTGTTATCTCCTATTAGAAAAATATAATTCCCGATAATATCTTGGAAGTGGAATAGGTGACCCAAAAATTTTCATTAAGTTGTGATTTTTCACGCCGGCGTAACCCCCCACTCTACTGTTATAATAATTTTAGGGTTAATTTTGGAGGCCTGCGTTATCCGACAAAGATAACGTAAAAACTGCATTAATGGCAGATTGGCTGAATATATTAGTGGAGACTACCAAATAACCTTGGGAAATCTATCTAAAGTACAATATATTGCATAAAATCATTGAGCATAATGGAGGCCAAATTAAACATTAATAATTTATACAAACCTTTTTTTTACTTTCAAAGTTCTTGCACGAAATAAGCTGTGACATAGAATTTCGCTTATTTTTAGATTATTACCTAAAACTTTTATAATTTTTTTAAAATTTATTGTTTTTATCTTGAAATCAGTATAAGAATTTTCTTTAATATTGCGTTTGAATTTCATTCGTTTCATAGTTATTTTCAAAGATATGAGGTTTTGAAATTTCGTTTTTTGCTTGCACGAAATATGCTGTGATCTACTGTAGTTATTTGTTGGCTATCAGTTTTTTGAATCAGCGATTTTATATGTAATTATAAATACGTCTTTTTTAGATATAAAACACATCTTATCATTCGATGTTTCTCCGCTATGAAACCTATTGGGTTGGAAAGATAATCATGTCGTTTTTTAGACCCTGTGTTTAAAAAAAAATCCAACTGTAGGGACTTGCCCGACAGTAGGGATCCTTTGCTTGGTATTTTCGGAACCGAATAGTATTTTTGAAGCAGATTAGTATTTCCGGAGTAGTATGGTTTTTCGGTGCAGTATAGTTATAGAGTAAAATTTTTTCGGTGTTGTATATTATTATCGATAACCGATTTCTCTAATTAATATCGATAATTGATATCGTTAATCGATAATCAATATCGATTACCGATATAATAGTTGTGTATATGTTCCTTCAAAGTTGCGCCTTGTAAGACGATTATCCAAAATTTACATTAAGCAGTGAAAGATGTAAATATGCATCTATGATTCAAAACAGAACCATCCTTCTTTAAAATTGCGCCCGTTATAGCGATTTTAAATTATGGGCTCACCAATATCTCAGGAAGTGGGAGAGGTATCCAACATTTGAAACAAACTTGATCTACCTGCAAGCAAAAGCAGTGTTCGTGCCATATATGAAGACTGTAGCTCTTATAGTTTTCGAAATCTAGATGTTTATACCGACGGACGAACGGACAGACGGACAGACGGACATGGCTCAATCGACTTGACTTCTCTTCAAGAATATATATACTTTATGGGGTCTGCCACGCCTCTTCTGCATGTTACACACAAATCGACTTTCCACAAAGTTAATGGATCCTTTTGTGTTTTTTAAACACAGGGTCTAATTATATAGTATATAGGTACTCGATCAATGCCGTTATTATATTATGGTCGTTTGTTCGATCAACAGCATAGAAATCAATTATATTGAAAATGTAAATGTGATCGATACATTCGAGCTGTAGCTAATAAAACTCGTGAACTTGTATGTTACTGGATCAAAGGAGATGAATAACCACCAAATAGCATAAAAGCATATATATTAAGGTCGTCTAACTGACCTTCGAGGACGGGGTGTAGAGTATCTTTCCTGACCAAGAAAAACGAAGATTCTGATTTTATATATTGTTTTATTTCTCATATATAATTTAGTTACACTAGATTTAAATTTAGGAAATAGGAAATAATCGTTTCTGGTTGCAAGATCTGGAGAGTACGGAAGTAAAGGTATCAATTCGAACATTAATTCGTAGATTTTAGCCATGAGAACACACGACGATTGCGAAGCAATATTTGGTTGACTGTTGCACATAGTTTTTCGATGCCGAAATGGTTCTTGTAAAATATTTCGCGAACGTTCAGTTGACACCTTGCATGTATCATTAGGTACTTTCGACCTGCGGTCTTCCAACACGATTTTATGAATTTTCCCGATCGTTTCTGGAGCTGTAACCCCAACGGGATGTCCTGAACGTGGCCCGTCAGACGTGCTCAAAAGACCCTTTTTCAAATCAGAATAGCACCGCTTAATGGTTGAATATGAAGGGGAGGTAGATCCTAATGTTGAATTCATCACTTATTTTATTTGATTCGGTGTATACCCCTTTAAATATGATTATTTGATGACAGTACGTTTTTTAAAAATTTTCTTTTTTTATGGAAACATAGGGTTTGTGATTGGGCTAAAATCGTACATGCAAGCTAGTTAGGGATATTATCTTGGAACTAGTTATAGCATCACTTGGTCATGTCGGAAACTTTTAACCCCGCCCTCGTACAGCATTATTAATCGTGTGAATTGAATTTATACAATTCGCGCTGTGAATATGGCCGTTAGATTTAATCTAACTAACTAGCTTTAGATCGAACAGAATCGAAGAAGTTATGTATGGACATTTCCAGAAATGTTAGATTTGATCTAACTAACTAACTTTAGATCGAATCGAATCTAAGAGGTTATACATGGACATTTCCAGAATGATATCAACAACGACGAAAAGTTCAAAGTTAAACAAATGGTTTTTCTTTCATATTATTAAATATATATTAACAATTACTGAATGTATTAAATTTTCGTGATATTTTTGTTGTTGTTGTGAACAATTTTCTTTGTATTTTCAATGTCAAATTTTCCATTTTCGTGCTTCTTCTCCGTGCTTCCCATATATGCATATAATAAAAGAAAATCTGTATCGCTACTTTATTATTATTTATTATTAAATTTGATGAACTGCGGACATAATAATTGATATAGAAATTACCTCCAATTGCACAATTTTCGCCAATTCTCAATCAGAAATACTAAACATACTACAGAAATTAACTCAAGGTACAAAAACAATAGAATCATTTGGAAAGACAAAATTTGCACAGTTGAAAAAAATTTAGTCTCAAGTAAATTTAAGGAAATTTAAATTGAACACAATTTCATATCAGATAATTTTTCGCACAAAAAAAAATTCTTTTTAAAGACATAAAAAGAAACTAATATAATTAAATAAAAGAAATAAAAACATAAAAATCGCTGTAAGCATTGAAATATTGAAATTATTTCAAACACTTTATTATCATGCTGAGCAGCCTAGCCCTACGACCGCAGACAGATTAAGCCCAAGAGCGGAGAAAGAGAGAGAGAGAGAGAGAGAGACAGAGAGAAAAGAAGATAATGAGACATATAGAGACAGAGAGAAAGAGAGAGAATGAGCTATGAGCTGTGCTTAATGACACTCGAAAAAGCCACAGGGGCGCTCGGGACCACACACAGGTCACAGCGCGGGGGCCGTAACTGGGGCCCAGCAAATGCAGTGAAAGGGTCAAAAGAGAAAAAGAGATAGATTGATCTAAAGAGAGAGAGAGAGAGGGAGAAAGAGAAAGATAGGGAGAGAGAGAGAGCTGCTAATGTTAATATCATAGAGACATATACATATGCTGTAGGTGACAAAGTTATTATAAAGAGCATAGAATAAAGCAAAGCGCAAAGAATCAAAACAAACGAGAGAACAACAACAACAACAACAACCAGACCAACAAGAGAAAGAAGAGCAGCAGCAGCAACAACAAGAATGTGACGCTATCGAGATCAGATAAGCCATACGAAGTGTCAAGCAGTCAATTTACGAACCCAAAACAAAAACGCGACAACCGACAAACGACGAACAACAGAAGAGACGAACGAGAGACAGACAGACAGCAGCAGAAGAGAGGGAACACAGGGAAGAGAAGTGAGAAGAGGTAAGAGACAAGTGTGGAAGCGTGGAACAGGTTCATTTTAGTGTTTGGCGTTTGTCGTTGGGCGTTTGGCTCTTGGCTCTTGGCTCTTGGATTGTGTGGGACCACCAAGCGATCGATCAGGTATCACAGCTTATTAGAGCCGCATTGGAATTGGACAGGGGACACGGGACACGGGACACTGGACATGGGACGTGGGACATGGGTCAAGCGGCCTGCTGACTTCCCAGTACACATAAAAATAGAAATGTTTATACTTTTCTGTTTTGTTTTGATTCTATTGCCACAGGGCGCCTACTTGCGCTCTCACTCTCACTCTATCTATCTGTCTTCCTCTCTCATTCTCTCTCTCTCCCCTTCTGCCTCTGTCCCTCTCACTCAGCCTCTAATGAGCCTTGTTGCCTAGACAAATTTATTGCTAATTACATGACCAGAGCTCCACTAAACGTTCTTCACGCTTCAAGCGACGCGTGAGGCTCCCACACAGAACGCTCACTCGTTCGATCGTTCGATATTTAGATATTTTGATCGTTTGATTGTTCGGCCAGGGTTGCCACACTGCCACAGAATGTGGCACAAGCTTGGAGTTTGATTTGCTGACTCAGCGTGCGGCTGAGCTTGTTTTAAGTGTCTATAATTCTCATTTTAGTGGCGCTTAAATTACTCTACTCTAGTACTAAGCCTAACGGCAACTGCCATCAATTCCTCTCATTCTCTTCCTCCCTCCCTCTCTCTCTCTCTTTCTCCCTCCCTCTCTCTCTCTCTTTCACCCTCTCTCTCTATTTCTCTCTCTCTCTCTCGTTTCTGTCTTTCTGTCTCACCTGTCAGCTTAATCACCTGTCACTGCAAGAGTTATGCATCTCATGACACAGCAACAACTCCCATGCGATTGCCCACGCCTGGCCCTTACTTCGAGATCGTAAAGTTGTATCCGACCGTTTAGAATCGCAATTTACTTGGATGTATTACACCTATAGGGCGTGCCATAAAATCAACAATTATTCTGCCTATATCTGCTGAGCTTTAGCTATAAAACTAAATGCTGCCAATGCACAAAGAGAATTTGAGAATTGGTCCGAAGTCTAATCAAATTTTGCTAAATTTTGTTTACAGTCATAATACACTATAATATTACATAATAATATATAAAATATATAATACAATAATATTATATAAGCCATAATATAATTATATGAATTAAGTTTACTTTAAAAACATTCAATTAATAATTATTATATATTTTATTTATACAAAATTGTATGATAAAATAATCACAGACTTATTGAACAAAATTTGTGAGTTTTTAACCATATATAAAAATATAAAAAATAAATGTAATTATAATATAAATGTTCCGTTAAATATATATGCTATCTCTGTATGGTATGTCTATGAATTTCTCTCAGTGTAGTCCTCAGCCGTATTTAGTTGGCTCGTGTTTAGTTGAAGTGCCTCCAAAGTGAAGTACACTCCATAAAGAAGTTTAGATAAAACCTGAGGTTACCCGCATTCAAATGAAAGCTGACCTACAATAACTTCTTAAACGATTACCCCTCGATAACTCTTGTTGCTTGCTCTTAAATTAATGACGACTTGCACAAAGTAAGCACTTTGAATTTAGTTTAGTGTATTGGTTATATATGGGTAGAATATACAAGATTTAGAATAGACATAAATATATAAATTTCATATAAATATAAAAAATATAGGTAATAGATGTAGAAAATATTTCAATTTCATTCATATTTCAATTTCATTATACCTATAGAAAATATTATTAATAGATATCGAACAGGTATAGAATATATAAAAAAGATATTTGATTATTTTATTAAATATAAATAAAATATAGAATATATAAAGAATAGATATGGAATAGTTATATTGACTAATATATATTATGAATCGGTATACGACATATACATAGAATAGATATTTAGTAGTTATTGAACATATTAGGACATAGAATATGTTGATAATGAATATTGAAATAGAATTGATATGTAAAAGACATGGAACATGTTTTCAGATAATTAATTGCAATATTTAATGAATATATATAATAGTTAGGGATTAGATATAAAAGTACATGAAATAGATACAGATTGCACAAATATAAAATATATATAAAATAGATGCGACATAGACATGAAAGAGATACAGAATAGATTTATAATTATTCTATAAAATAGGTAGAGAATAAGCATGAAATAGATGTAGATTGAATCAATATTGAATAGTTATGTAATAGGTATAAATATTACATATAATATATAACATAATATGTAATATGTAAACATAAATAAATTAAGAATACAAATAAAATATATTTGGCATAGATATATAACAGACATAGAGAAGGTTTGTATATATTCTCTATAATATATTGAGTGTTGACATGGAATAGCCGTAGAATAAATAGATATGGAATAGCTATAGTATAGATATAGAATATATATGATATAAACAAGAACGAGATTTGAATTAGAAACTTAATAAATTTGGAACAAGTATAGAGTAGATATTGAATACCTATTGAATGAATATTAAGAACAATAAAATGGATATAGATATATTTATATCATCTTTTGGACGTAATTCATTGGATTTCTTTTGTTTCTCTCTGTAGAAATGGCTACACCTTCAAGGCACACTACCAGCATCTCCCCCAGCACTCCGACCAGTTCAGAGATCCCCAGCAGCAGCACCAGCAGCAGCAACAGCAACATCCACAGCAGCAGCAACAGCAGCAGCAACAGCAGCAGCAGCAGCAGCAGCAGGTGCAGCTGGAGTCCACATCGGGCGTGATGACGGCCAAGTGCAAGCGGGACTGGGATATCAATGATGCTATAGTGCCGCAGGTGGCAGATGTGGAGTTCGACGAGTTTAGCGAGTGGAGCGATGGCCATGTGCGACTCATCTACTCCGTGCACAACGAGGAGGCCAAGAAGCACATCTCTGGATGGGCCATGCGCAACACCAACAACCACAACGTAAACATCCTCAAGAAGAGCTGTCTGGGCGTTCTCATATGTTCTCAGCACTGCACCCTACCCAATGGCAGCAAGATCAATCTGCGCCCGGCGATCTGCGACAAGGCAAGGCGCAAGCAGGAGGGGAAGGCGTGTCCCAACAAGAGCTGTCGTGGCGGGAGACTGGAGATCAAGCCGTGTCGTGGTCACTGCGGCTATCCGGTCACACATTTCTGGCGGCATTCGGGCAACGCCATATTCTTTCAGGCCAAGGGCGTGCACGATCATCTGCGACCCGATCCCAAGAATTCCAGCGTCTCCAAGAGAGCCTTCGGCCGGGTCTCGCTCAGCAACGGCAAGTCCACAACGGGCTCCAGCAGATCTGGCGCTGTACCCAAGAAGTCGGTCATAGCCGGCTTGGTTAAGCAGGTTAAAGTGAGTATCTGCTACCCTACAATTTCAAGTTCCCTACTCATTTCCATATCCCTCAGCAGCAGCAGAATCTCATGGGCAAGGTGCTCAAGCGTTCGGCCAGCAACCACACAGCTCCGCTGAGTCACTCCGCCCTGGAGATCTATCAGTTCAATGGTAAGTGTTCCCATCGCCATATCATCATAGCCGTTGTCTATATCTGTGATCTGTCCATTGCAGCCTGTGGCAAGTGCACCACTTACAGCCACTGCACGTGCAGCTATCTGGAGGATTCGACGCGCGTCCATCAGTTGAGCCAGGGCTCCAATTACATGAGCAACTCGTGGCCTTTGGCCAGTGCTGAGCCGGCGCCGTGTGAGCCGGCAGCGAATGTTTTCACGGTGAATCATCAGCATATTACGTACAATTATCCCATTTATCATGCCACGCCCACCGCCGCCGCCACTGCCGCAGCCAGCAAATCGCCTGGATTGCCATACACCTGCATCTCCGAGCTATCGGGGTATCAGCCGACGCAGTCGCAAGTCCAATCACAGACGCACGCCCAATCACAGACGCAGTCCCATGCCCACGCCCACTCTCACGCCCACGCCCACGCCCAGCAGTCCACGCACAGCAATCAGACGCAGTCCAGCTACAGCAATTGCCAGCTAGCGTACGAATCCGGCTCACAGCTGGCCACTCCTGAGCCGGAGTTCATCAACTACTCCCAGATCAAGCACTTGGGCACGGATCTGGGTTGCAAGAGCGAGACGGCGCCAACGACGATCAAGTACAATGCGACCGTGGAGACGCAGCCGGTGGTTGGCTACGCCGAAGAGAACTACGACTACTACTACAATCGTGAGGCGAAGTCGGACTATGAACTGCAGCAGCAATTCTCTGGCAACGGAGTCTCGGGGCATTACTACGAGAGCGCTAATGGCTACAATGGTGTGAGTTATTTCGACACGGGCACAACAGGGCCACCTGCCCCAGCGACGGTCAATGTTGGCAACAGCGGCATGAATGCCGAACATGGCGGCTACAGCAGCTACTACGATCACTATGCCAACTATGAACAACAGTTGGCGGTTGCTGGTGGATTTGCGGCTGCCGCTAATGGCGCCACAATGAGTGGGGCAGGTGTTGGTGTGGGTGTGGGAGCTGTGGCAAGTGGTGTAACAACAGGTACACCAACACTCACATATCATCATCATCATCACCATCATCTGCATCATGCATCCCAAGCGCAATCAGCCCTGTAGCCCATTGATAGTACTTAATCCGTATTACTCATAGATCATAGCGTTTAGTTATAATATTAGTTGTAGTTGTAGTTCTGGAAATCTTAATTTCAATACTTCCGTAGTAATTCTTCATTGTTTTCTTTGTGTGAAGCCTAAAATAAAATATACAATATAAATATGTTGATTTGTAAGCGACTGAGTCTTGTTATTCCTACTATAAATCGTGACAGATGGGCTATATATGAAAATCTACTCATAGCGACTGTTCGCAATGGTCGCCTTATTAGAAACAATATTCAATCAATTCAATCTCTCAATAGTTTCATTCATTCATAACGCAAAACATCCATTGAAAGTACTTCAATCATCACCCACAAATTTTATAAATAATTACAAACAACACGCTACAGAGTTTCTATTTAAGCAACAGTTGGTAGAATTGAGTTAAGGCAAGTCATATATACTTAATATACAGTATAATTCGCTTAGCTGCCTCGATGCTTAGCTGCATCGTCAAGATAACTGCCTTAATTTCTATTTTT
>JBANCZ010002818.1:0-14443 GCA_037040025.1 Sphaerogastrella javana
TCTGCCTGTTACACACAAATCGACTTTGCACAAAGTTAATAGACCCTTTTGTGTTTTTTAAACACAGGGTCTAATAAAAATTATAAAATTAAAAAAAAAAGCTAAAAAAAAAATCAAAATGTTTTTACCTGTAATAAAATTATTGAATTGAAAATAAAAATATTCAAAATTAATTTATTCATATAAAACAGGTTTATCCGTGGAAATTTAAAAAAAACTACTTTGAAATCGACCAAAACTGACTGTGTTAAAATTTACAAAGATAACAGAAAAATTGAAACAGAAATAAAATTATTTATTTGAAACATTAACTAAAAACTCCATGGATTTAAATTAACTGGAAATTGTAAATAAAAATTTTAAAAATTTACTGAAGCAAATTATATTATTACTATGAATGAAAATAAAATGAAAAAAAAAATCAGCTCGTGCTAAAATTAATCTAAACAATTATCAATAAGTTGTATAAAAAGGTAAATGTATCTATAAAATTTTCCTCGAAAACTCAATACTTTCTATTTGAAATGGTAGGAGCTGCAGCTTAAGTTTTTTGAAATGAAGTTCAAAAATGGTAAAAAAATTTTGATTGATTTATTATATAGTACGTAAATTTATCAAAGACAATCATAAAAATTCTTAGGCATACATTCAATTATACAATAATCTATAACAATTATGTAAGAATGTTCTATGTTCAAATCCAAATGATCCCATGAGAGTTGAGTATTGAAGTTTTGTAATTGAATGTGAGATTTGCATATGCCCACATTTACACACACACAAACACCACATTCACAGAAACACACACATTCACATATACTCATAGTATTCACATCTGCACACATCTATCTATACACACACATACAAAGATAAATTGAATATAGAAATATATGTTTGCACATTTTGTAACAAAATGTGTCACACGCTTGGGCTTTTAATTTATGTTAGCATTTAAATTTCGCTTTCATTCGCATGGTTTTAGAGAAGGGGAACGGTGCTAAGTGGGTGGAAATGAGTGTGCCAAAAAATAAAACTGTTGCATTAAAATGGGGGCGCCGCAGCAACAGCAACAGCAGCAGCAACAGCAACAGCAACAGCAACTGCTGCAGCTGTAGCTGCTCTGTGTGAAAATGAGCCAAGTTCGTAGTTAGTCAGAGGAGCAACGCTCGACGTTGCCTGCATTGCAGTAGCAGAGGTTGGGGCAGAGGCAGAGGCTTGGGTAGAGGCTGGAGCAGAGTCTGGAGCAGAGGCTGAGGTCGAAGGCAGCGCCATTTGCAGCGACAACGCTTGCTGTTGATGCTGTGCTCCGCTTGTTTCATTTCATTTATTTCAGGCTGTTGATGGCGCTGGCCCCCGCACGCCCACTCGTACACAAACACACTACCACCACCACCACCACCACCACCACCATGCCTCCCTCTGGCGAACACTAGTGCAGCACCACCTGCTGGCTGCTGGCTGCTGGCTGATGGCTCCGTTATAATTTCGTTGGCCCATTAAAAATTTACTTTTATATACAACCCACTCGCCGTCGGGTTTTTCGTGCTCCGTTCGTATGCTGCGGCTGCCTCTATCTCTATCTCTCTACCTCTGTCTCTGTCACTGCTTCTGTTTCTGGTTGCTCCTTCTCCATGTCTCCTCCTATGTCTCCTTCTTGCTGCTGTTCGTTAGTTTGTTTTGGCGCAAGCCACAAGAGAGCGCCAGAGTCGGCGACGCTGCCGCCAAATGAATGGGAATGAATGAAATGAAAATGAATAAATGATAATGAGAGCATTCGCAGCTGATGAGGCGGCGGCCATGGGAGCATTCGCTGGCGTCGCTGCCACCGAGCACTAAGGGTGGCTGCCCTCTCTGATGCTGCTGCTGCTGCTGCTGCTTCTGCTTCTGCTCCTGCTGTTGCTGTTGCTACTGCGGCTGTTGCTTCGCTCATTTTCATTTTCATTTTCATTTTCGTTGATGAGATAATGGCTCTGTGTCTCTGTGTTTTTACTTTGCCTTTTGCGCCGGCTGCTGCTGCTGCTGCTGCTGTTGAAGTTCATTATGCTGTTGATAATGATGAAGTTGTTGCTGCCGCTTCTGCTTCTGCTGCTGCTGCTGCTGCCGCCTGCGCTAACGAGTGAATTATTTTAAATGTGGGTTTCAAGGTCAAGGTGATGCTGCTGCTGCCGCTGCCGCTTGGAAGTTATTGTTTTGCATTCCGCTTTCGCTTGGCAATCATTAGCGTCACGGCAGCTTCTGCGTCGACGCCAGCAGCGACGTCGCCAGCCAGCATTGCTGTTGATTAAGCCACGCGCATAATGAGGCAAGGTGAATAACCTCGAGCAATGAGTGTCATCAGACTCATCAGGCTGCCTGCAACTGGTGGTTTTTGTTTGTGTGTGTGTGTGTGTGTGTGTGTGTGTGTGTGTGAGTGTTGCCAATATTCTAATTGTTAACGTGGCCAACTTTAAGGCGCCTTCCTATTGCGCATATTTTTTATTAAAATTTATAAAATGCGAAATGTGAAAATTGTACATGACTGTATGATAGAAAATAAAATACATTCAGTTAGTCAGTTTGTCAATTCGTCAATTCGTCAATTTGCCATTTAGTCGGGCAGTCGTTGAGCCAGCCAGACGGCAGGACGTACGACAACGACGCACATCAAAATATGCAAATTGGAATTTCAAAAATACAGCAATATTGTTGAAGCGCTTGTTCTCCTTCTCCAACTCTCTCTCATTCTCTCCCTCTCTATCTTTCTCTCTCTCTCTCTCTCCCTCTCTTTCTACAATACGTACATACACTCACACTCACAGTCTCACTCACACATACACATTTAACCCGATTTTGGGCGCATGCAAATTTCGTTTACAGCCCCTGCGGCTGCCAGCGTCTCTGCCAGCATCTCTGCCGACGTCGCTGTCGTTGGCTCTGTCGACGCAGGAAGAGCAGCTACATTGCTATCAGCAGACTGAGCCACCATTATTCGCCTTTAGCGCTGCACACGCTGCTTCGTAGCCGGCGTGCCAGAGAGAGAGAGAGACAGTGGGAGAGTAAGAGAGTGAGAGAGAGAGACGGGGAAAATGCAGCAACAAAAGCAATGACAACGTCGACAGCGACGTCAGCAGCGTCCAGTGCGCAGGCGTCCTAACGTTACTAGCTGCATCTCTGTCGCACGCTTAGGTCAAAGCATAGCATGCGCTGTCTCTCTCACACGCTCACTCTATGCTATGTGTGAGAGTGTGAGAGACAGAGTGAGAGAGAGAGAGAGTGAGCAGAGCCACCACCAGCAGCAAAGGCAGCAGTGTTTCAATTCCATTCGTTTCGTATAATTGCCGTGCGGAACGTTTTGACATTTGGCACGTGGAAATTAACACTACGCCCCGAACTGGCGTTGCCGAAGAGAGTGTAATGAATGAAAATGAAAATGGAAATGAAAATGAGAAACAAAGACTCAGCGAAAATTACCCAAAATGAATTTTTCCAGCAGCAACAGCAACGGTGGCAGAGGCTGAGGCAGAACTGAAGCCGAGACTGAGCGTAAAAGAGACTAAGCGAGAGAAAGAGAGAGAGAGAAAGATAGAGAGAGGCAGCGCAGGAAACGAAAATTTAATGACGTAACGTGACGTCGGCGTCGCTGCCAGCAATTAAGCAACAGTTAAATTAAACGGGTTTCTAGTTCAAGGACACCAGCACAACAACAACAAAAGCAACAACAACAACAACAACAACAACAGCAGCAGCAGCAGCAGCAGCAGCAGGAGCAGGAGCAACGTGCCGACGCAACAGCAGCCGCAGCGATGGTCTTCTGCCTTTGTGGGCGTAACGGATTATGGGCCATGGATCGATGGGTAGGATGAGTCGATGGGTATTGGCATTTCTGTTGTTGCTCGTTTTAATTGTGACTGTGGATTTGAAACATGTTGACTGTCAAAGGGTAGGGGAGACAGCATGAAAAGTGTGGGAGAGAGAGAGTGAGAGATAGAGAGATGAAGAGAGATAGAGTGAGAAAGAGAGTTTGTCTGCTGATTTCAATGAAGCCTGAAGGAGCATAATATCGGGATTAATAGCTAGACACATATAATATAGAAAGTAATGACAGAGACAGAGAGATAGAGTGAGACAGAGAAAGACAAAGAGGAAGAGAGGGAAAGCGAGAGAGATAAAGTTAAACGAAAATCAATATAATTCGTATTCATATGAATTTTATACCTAATAAAAACATAATAATGACTTGATATAAATATTTCAAATACAATAAATAAATATAAAATAATATTATATAGATTTACGTGCTTTAAATTTTTTAGAATGTAGTTGAAACACTGGATAATAGAGTCATTAAAAGAATAAAATATGACGATGTAGGCCAAATTTTAAAGAACCTTATTCTTTTCTTGATATGGCATCTATTAAAATATCGAGTTCTAATTAAAAAATCCAATATAAATATTATTATAAACTGGTATATACTTATATATATGTATATTAAGATGTTCATTTTAAAAAAAATATATACCTCAATAATTAATTATTATAATCATACATAAAAAGTATAAATTTAATGGTTTCTGCAGTTCATAGAAATTTGTAGAATTACAAATATTATTTAAAACACATTTATAAATTTTCTTAAATTATATTCAACTATGGTTTATAAAACAAAGTAAAAACTGGTAAATGCGTTTTTTTTAAATTTATTTCTATTTTTTTCATATATTTTTATTTAGTTTCACATTTCCGTGTTCAACTCTAACGATTATACATCGCAATTAGTTTGGTCCAGCTTTTGCCATCACTACGCATACACCGATGCTCCATAGCGCACTGCAGACTCATACTCTCTTTCTCTCTCTCTCTCTCTCTCTCTCTATCTCTCTCACTGTATCACTCTCTCTTTCCTTTTCTCTCTATCTTTCACTCTTTTTCTCTCTCTCTTGCAGTGTCGTTAGTGCGCTGGCAGCACGTGCTTTAGCGCTCATTTTCATTTGCGCGCTTTTCATTTTCATTCATTTCGCCCACTCAATGTCTCTCTCTCTCCCGCCCACAGCCCCTGCCCGCTAACCAGTCTGCAGTCAGCCGTTCGCTAATGACGACGGCGCAGCAACAGCAGCAAAATTTGCGGCAGCAACAGCTGATGACGTCTTCGTCCTTCATTCATTTTCTTTTAATTTTTTCGTGCTACTTGTGTTGCGCGCTTTCTTTATTTTTATCGCCTCATTCGCAGCGCATGGCGAGCAGCTGTTCATTAAAGCCAGCAGCAAATTAAATGCCGCAAAGCTTAAAGAGTTGAAAGACACAGCGGAAAATGGAAATTGAAGATGAAACGGGGCAAGAGTTTAACGTTTGAGTATTTGATTTAGGGCAGGTTAAAATCCTTGCAGTGAATATTGTGCTTAATTGTGCGCACAAGAAATATCGATTGTTAGGCGACCCGAAAAAAAAAAAAACAAAAAATAAAAAATAAAAAAATAAAACAAAAAAGAAACAGCACGGAGGACACCCAAAGGACAACATGGCATGGAAATCGCGAAACATAAAACGCGATATGTAAAAGAATGGTAACATTTTGTTGCCATTGTTGTTACTGTTGATGTTGTTGTTGTTGCTGCTGCTGTTGTTGTTGTTGTTGTTGTTGCTGTTGTTGCTGTTGTTGTTGTTGCTGCTGTTGTTGCTGTTGGCACGGCCTCGTTGAGCAGAGCAGTCTTGGGTACACTGGGTACAGTTCCACACACTACAAACATATATTTTTATGAGATAAAATAGAAAATTTTGTTATCAGGCGAAAGGATATAAAGCAGCACATACACACACACACACACTGTAACACATGTGTATACTTTTGTAGTCGCGCGTGTGTGTGAGTGTGGCACTTGAAATGGCAATGGCATCTACCCTCAGCATGCTTGGAAGCTTCTTTTTGCCGCTGCAGCAGACCCCCTGGCACCCGGCACCCGCAGGCACAACCCTTGTGCTGTGTCCGTGTGTGTGTGTGTGTGTGTGTGTATTGCGGCGTTGCCACTGCCAACGGAAGATGTCTTCGGGTTGAGTGCTTTTCCGGAGAAAATGTAATTTTCTCATGGCAGTCAGGCTCGTTGCTCGTTGTCGTCGTTGTCGTTGTCGTTGTCCTCGTCGAACGTGGCACGATTGAAGTGTCGGTCGGTCGCTTGGGCTCTGCTCTGCTCTGCTCCGCTCTGGCAGCTTCACTCACTTGTACCTAGGCGAAAAAAGGAAACTTAAAGGATGCTGCCATGCTCCTTGCTGCCTTGCGCCCTGCGTCTTGGCTGTTTCCTGTTGCCCTTTTTCAGCGCCTTGCAAATTGCTCACGCTTGTCTCGTATACGAGTATGTGTGTATACCTCCCTCTATCTCTGTCTCTCTATCTCTCTATCTCTCTCTCTCACTCTCACTCTGTCTCTCTCCCTCGGACTGTGTGTGTGTATCTTTGGCATTGTCGTGGCTGGCGCTGTCTTTGTCATTATCCTTTTGGGGGTATTGCGACGTGTCAAAGCAACAACGCCACGCTTGGCTGTCTTTTGGCTCGTCGCTGTGACTCGGTGTGTGCAGCAGTAGCATCCATCAATTTGATGGATAAATATATGCAAATTGTGTATTAGCTGTCCTTGTTGTTGTTATCCTTTAGCAAACAGGAGCGCTCACTTACACACACACACATCAATAGTCTCCCATGTTGGCGGGGAAATGAATTTGACACACGTGTAGTTGAGCACTTTTTTGGGCAGGTGAATTGAAGTCGCCCGGATTGGATGTGGATCGGGTGTGGATTGGGTCTGCATTGCCAGCGAATGCCACATTCAATAAATCATGTTAACAGCCAGTCAAAACGGCATACATAAGCAGTTTCTTCCAGCCAGAGTGCTGTAGTTTTTTCCTCTACAGAGACAGAGAGAGAGAGAGAGATATAGGGAGAGAGAAAGATACTAGATACAGTCTAAGAGCTCTTGCAATAGCATTCGAGCCATAGTACTCCAATCTAGTTGGTTCTAATTGCCATAAAACCGAATCAACACTAATTGAATTACGAGCACTATGAGTTCACACGCCTCAAGCGTCCTCTTTATATTTCGCTTTTCCATTTTCCCACTTTTCCCCGTGTATGTGTGTGTGTAAATTGAGTCGCCCTTTCACTTTTCAACTCGCATGCAAATTCCTTGACAGCTCAAGCTAACCCTTTGCCACAGCAAGAAAATGATTTATATGCTAAATGAATGTAATGAAAAATGCGGCGCAGAAGAAGAAAACTCGCTGCGTTATTTCTGACAATGAGGATCACAGCCCGAAAACGAAATGAAACGAAACGAAAAACGATCAAATGTCGCTTCTGTTGTTGTCATTGTTGCCTCATTTGCATTTGCATTTGAATGAATATGGCAAGGACTCGCACACACACGCACTCATACACACACATAGGACATGTCACACACTGTGAAAATTAATATTTTCGATTCGTTCGCTTTGGTTTTATTTGTGATTTTTGGTATTGCGCAAAATTTATGCAAATTTCTGCACACAAAAGAAATTGCAACTGTTTGCATTTGCCCAAGGTGTGAAAGCGACTTCTTTTGTTTAATTAGTGTACAAAAAGAAGCAAGGGTTGTTACACTCAGCGAAATCTTATAGCAACAACGGGTAGTTTGAATAAAAAGTATAATTTGCTTTGATATTTTGGAGAATATGTAATATAATAACATATCTAAACTATTATGCAAATTGTGTAGTACAAAGTAGACTAGAATCTATAATTATAAGATTAAATATACTCATATTAATAATAATATTTAATAATAAATTATATACAGTAAAGTAATAATATATAATTTAATAATATATTATAATATGATATACAATAATAATAATTCACATAGTGTAAAGAGACTTAGGATTATTAATGAAATTTAATCTTTTATAAAAAATGTATATTACTATATTTGCTACTATTTAATGCATAATTTTTTAATCAATATCAAAATTCGTATGAGAGGTGAATTCTCATAAAAAAACTTTAATTCTCATTTTTTTTCAATATTCTTTTAATTTATAATATAGAAAATTTCAAATTAAAACTTAATCTTATGTAAAATGTACTTTATTTTATTTTTTTAACAATTTTATTTTCGATTTTATTACATAATATTTAATTTATTTTAGAATTTATTATTTATCTTATTTATTTATTTATCTTATTTATTTATTATTTATTTATCTTAAACAGTCTCAACTCTACAATTTGAATTTAATCTTATGTAAAATATGTATTATTTAATATTTTCAACTATTTTATTTATATTTTTGTAATATTATTTAATTAATATATAATTCAGTATAGTAATGTATCATAAAAGGAAACTTCATTCACTTTAACAGATTTTTTTCAGGATGATGAACAACCACCTCGCCTCTGCAGCACTTGAGAGACATGACTGGCGCCATCTGTGGCACAACCTTGCAAACGCAAAGGACACGCTATTCGCTTGGCAAGCAGTGCAAAAGGATGCTGCACAAGCAGTGCGCAGCTGCGTACAACGAGCAGATGAAGACAATTCGAATTATGCCTTGTGGCATCATGAAAAATTGTGCAATTTTTTGCACTTTTAATTAATTTCTAGAGTTTCTGTTGTTGTTGTTATATTAAACGCAGCTGTAGCTGCGCTTACAAACAATTAACATTGCGAATTGATGCAAAAATATGTAAAACATGATAATGCCAAAAATTAATTTCAATAAAATACATACAAGTTGCTTGGCATGTAAAATGCAAAAATTGTTTTGCAGACTGAAAATATTAAAAAGCAATTAATAAACGAACGGACGGATGGACGGACAAAAGTCTCGACAAAAGTACGGACGTTGGCAAACAAGTTGCCCAAATGCCTATTCATAATTATGGGGCTGGAGAGCCGGATGAATTATGTTGTAAATGCCGCGCATACTAAATAAGACTCAGTCTACGAAGTTGCCGCTGCTGCTCCTGTTGTTGCTGTCTCTTTCTCTGCACTCTTTCTCTGTCTTGTAGCTGTGGCAAGTAGCAAGTGGCAAGAGGTAAGTGGCAAGTGGCAGGAGGTAAGTCTGTGGCCAGTCTCTGTCCAGCCGGCTGACTGGCTGCTCAGTGCCGTTGTTATTTCAATGGTTAATGAGAATACCGCAAGTTGATGCCGTTCCTGTTGTTGCTGCTGTTGTTGCTGCTGCTGCTGCTGTTGTTGTTGTTGTTGCCGTTGCACTGTTGCAGCTGCTACCGCATTTGCGCTTTTGCAAGTTCGTCAAGCTACGCATTAATTTCAAAATAAACGCTAACAATGGGGGGGCCATCATATTGCAGATTGAACAGCAGAGGGAGACGGTACTCCGAGGGATTGCAGATCGAGCGACTTCGATTTGATGATTGGTCGTTAATTTGTGTTAACGATCGAGCAGGCAGCCAACCACAAGTACTCAAAAGAAAGGCAAAAAAAGAAAAACGAAAAGGAAAATACTACAAAAAACAAACAAGACATGTTTAAGCCGTTAAGCAGCAGCAAGTAAGCTTGGTTCAACGCTGTTCAATCGATCAGTTTTGGGCCAGCAAATTATCTACTTTTTTATGCCTGGATACACACACATACATATACGTATGTACGTGTGCACAAGAGGATAATCGTCAGTGTAAACATGCAGGCACTTTGCGTGCCGATGCCACAAAAGACATGAAACCCTTCAATCAGCCAGGAGCCAGGTCGAACGGCCAGGACGGCGTTAGGATTCGCACTGTTAAGCAAACAAACGGACAGCATGAGTCGAGTGCAACGGATCAAAAGGGGTTTCTCCAGAGGCAATCATCACAAAATGCTGTTGGACGCATTCCTCAGCGCGCTTCACATTCATTCGGCAACCAAATTAAATATAATTATTTGCACAGCCCCAGAGTCCAAAATGCAATACATCCATCAACAGAGTAGAGTCCTCTGACGGCCAGCTCCAAGCGAATAACGCAGCAGCTCCCTAACCCCGCAAAACCCCCTTAAATTCATTCGATGTTGACTTTTTGGGCCAACAATAAAAAGTAAAAGTTGCAGCGAATGGAAAACGAGTTTGGGCCTGGTGCGTGCAAACACTTTGAGTCAATCGAGAGCTTAAAATAAAACTGCAGGTTCTTGAATTAGTTTAAAAGCATTTAAAAATATATTACTCATTTCTACTCATGATGGAATGGGTTTATCCCAGACTTTTGCTTATATGCAATTAATCCTAAAGCGTGCTTCTCAGATGATCATCAATTTGTAGTTGTATACGATCTGGCTTGCTCCGTTTGAAAATATATCTAAATTTAAATACTACCTAATTAGAACAACTTCTTAAATTAAATATTATGGACGTTGATGTACTAAATAATTAAATATATCTTATAAATAAATAAATATAAATAATGTATTAATATAAAATAAAAATATCTTATATTTATGAAATTTTTAATTTATTTTCCTAAGCTTTAAAAACCTGGCTCAGATGATGATCAAATCTACACTGTCTGCAATCTGATAGATCTGTGGCTGTCATATTTAGATAGACAGATCAACAATTTTAATTTAACAACTCCATTATATTAATTATTAAAATAGAATTTAAATTTATTGAAAATTGAAGCTTTTATTATATATATATAAAATAAAACAAAATTCCATAAAATAAATTGCATCATCTGAAGCGTAATTTTTGCAGTGCTAACAACTGGTTTTGACTCAATTTAATCAAATGTTGCCCAGGTCGGAGCTCCTCCTGGCTTTCGTGCTAAGAACGAATTAGAGGAAGCGCCAAAAAATTAACATCAAAAGCGCAAAATAATATTATAGCCATATATATAATATATATACATTTAATAGGTCTGACTTTGGTCTTGTGCATTCTAATTACCAGCACATTGAAGCTTGATCTTAATGCACACGCGAACCGTATAACTTGAAGTGCTAAAAAGCAGAAGCAGCAGCAGCAACAGCAGCAGTAAGAACTCAGGAATTGGGAACTGAAGTTTTATTATTATTATAATTTTTTTTATATTTCTTTTTTGTTGGGCTTCATTGGCTGTTTGAGTCGTTATGTCTTCATAAGCCATTGCAGTCGCGTCATGTAAACTGGGCCAAAAACCCTGTGCCATTAACTACTACTAATAATATATCTTAGCACAGCAGAACTGAATACGTGTGTGTGTGTGTGTGTGTGTGTGTGTGTGTGTTTGTGTGACACTTGGTAATAAACGTATATGCCATAATTCATGTTATTATAATTATTTTTAAATATAAAGCACACTTTGTATGATTTTCTGCTCGAATGCATGATTATGCTGCATGCACAAAAGCAGCAGCAGCAGCTTCTACAAACACACACATACACACTTATTTATATATATGAATATAGACTCATACATACTCATATATACTCAGACAGCGACCATTTCAATGGCACTCGAGTGTCGAGAGTGCACAGACGACAACGCTGGGCAAACGATCTGTTAATAAACACCTTTCAAACAACATAAAAGCAGCGGCTCTCTTTCTCTCTATCTCTCTCTCTCTCTCTCTCTCTCTCTCTTGCCCAACTTAGTCTTAGTCTGTCTGTCTGTAGAAGGGGTAAGGCTTACTGCAACCCCGACTGCCCACATACTTCACATGTGTATGCATTATTTTAATGACAGGGCCGTGCATGCTGCTTGTGACGCACGCCTCAGACATTAAGTACGACAACGAGGACGACATCGCCCAACTCCACTAGCAACACGGCAACAACAGCAGCGACAGCAACAGCAACAACATCAGCAGCAACAACAGGAACAACAGCAACATCGACGAAGAACTACAACAGCAGCAGCAGTATCTCGACGGAACATGCGAAGGACAACAAGACCAGGCAGTTCTGGGAATGGCAAAGGCAACGATAACAGCAACAGCAACGGCAACAGCAACAACAGAAGCAACAATAGCAGCAGAAACAACAACAGGAACAGCAGCAACAGCAACAGCAACAGTAACATTGTCGCTGGGCACTTGTGTTAATTGCAAGGCGACATTCACCGCCAAAGTGGGATGGGCTTTAGGTAACGGCAACCGTCAACTTTCAACCGGCAACTTGCAACTGGGCAAACCAACAACTTGCAACTTCGCAACTGGGAACTGGCAACTTGCAACTGGGAACTTGCAACTGCAAATTGTAAATTGTAAAATTGTAAATTGCGCTTACACAACTCGCCCCAAAATGCAGCCTGTGTCACTGATCGAAAGCTGAAAACTGAAATTCAGTTGAATATGAAATGTGAGCTTATTATGGGTCAGTTGATGGATCGATATGCCGTAGTTTTGGGACCACGCATGCAAATTATAATGGATACAACATTGTGGATAGTTGCTGCTGCTGCTGCTGCTGTTGTTGTAGCTGCTGCTGTTGTTTATTTTGCATTAATGAGTTTGTAGTTGAGTGTAATGATAGGTACTGTGGTATAGTGTAGTCATTGTACTGCATATACGCGCTGTAGCCCTAAATTATCGAAACGCAAAGCAGGTCAGAGGCGTTGCCTACAGTTTGACAAGCACTGGCCGCTCAGACACTCAACGATAGGTGGCGCTGCTGTGCCGCAAATCTGCTATTGATTTAGGGGTTGCTCTCAGTTGATTGGAAGATCAATAGATATTGGAAACAAATAGAATATGGATGTGGGTAAAAATAGACGAACGAATGGGAAATTGGTACAGTGAACGCTCGAGAATTAGGACTATCTGAGAGATTTTTTAATTAACTCAGTTTATACACAAATTTTTGTTAAAATCTAGTCATTCATTTGGAGAGACGAACGACGGGGAAAATTCTACAGTGAACGCCCGGAAATTATAACTTTCTTAGTTAATTTAGGATGATCTAAATTTATACATTGATTGTTTTAAAGTTTACAGTTTTGTTATCGCAAGTCGTTTTATTGTATACCTCAACTATATGTTGATCCTTGCCTTATCCTTGTTCTAGCTGTTGTCCCTCTGGCCAAACTACTAGTGCCAGTACCGGCATAAGCAAACAAACAAACCAAAACGTGTCTCAGGTCGCTGTCACCCCTTGAACCCGGTGCTGTTGAATCCCTTATGCTCTCTACGCCCCTGTGACCTCGGGCTAGACAACCCTTTCTTTGCACAGTGCCCGTATCGAGGCCAGGGCAATCAGCTCTGTGTTTTTTTCTGTCAAATCGTCATGATTTAATGAAAAAATCAGCAGAAAAAAACCTATTTGCATACGGATATAATTTAGCATTAAACGAGCCAACGACAGGCAAGACCGAAAAAAAAAGGATTTTATGGCGATATTTGGTTTTTTTTTTGCTTTTTAAAAAAAATCCTGCGTCTGTGTGTTCGGGTGTGTGTGATTGTGTGATAGGAAATGGTTCGACGCTATCTGTTTGTTTGAGATTAATATGCCGTGCATCTGTCGGTTTGTGTCTGTCTGTCTGTCTGTCTGTCTGTCTGTCCGTCTGTTTGTGCCGTTTGGGGGATTGTCCCATAGTTTTGGCCTGTCAGCTCGTTTTCAGTTTTTGTTTTGAATGATGGTTTGAAATTAGCATGGATACGATTTCACTTTTTTTTATAGATAGATATACATATAATCACAAAGGATTCTTTATGCATGTACGCGCAGACAGTTGAATGTAACAGATACCCAGCACATAGATGATGATAAAAATATGAAGAAATTCTGTTGAAAAACTACCAAATGTAAATAAATCCCTTTTAGAAAGAATTTGAAATATGCAAATGTTATAGGATATCTTCTATTGGATTTACATTATAAACCATCGATTATATCTGTCCAAAATCTAAACCAGTTTATGCTTGTCTTTCATCTAAGCCCTGGCAACAAATCAGTAAACTTGGCTTATCAATTTTAAGCGACTTGGTACTTAATCTCAGCATACCACGCCTCCTTCTATATATCATTATAGAGCAACACGCAACTTAAGCTGAAGTCGAAATACATAGATATTTATTGTAACTGAAATTATCTTCTAATTACAGAAGAACGCCTTCAAATTACCATTTCTACCAGGATTTACCTGCTCGAGCTTAAGTCCTCGTACCTGTAGCTGTCTGCCCTGTGGCTTTGCCTAAAAACAAGAAGAAAGAAACACAAAAAAAACAACATGCAATGCAGCATTTACATAGGAAATTAGCTTGTAAAAATTAATCCGCAATAAGCTTTGCCGCCGAACAGCAGTCGAGCAGCCAAAATTACCGTATTAAAAAGCAATTAGCATTTAAAATATAGCGCCACCAAAAAAAAAAAAACAGCCAAAAGACAAAAGACGGCGTTGCCAGAAGGGCGAGACGCCACAAGGAATTAGCTGAAGGAAAGCTGTGGCATATGGGCGGCATTAAGTGTAACTTGCTCTCAATCTCTCTCTCTCTCCCTCTCTCTCTCTCTACGTCTCTCTCTTCCAC